>JAMZAV010016786.1:0-10070 GCA_024449915.1 Sweltsa coloradensis | reverse complement strand
TTTAGTCCGTTTAACCGTTCAGTTAATAGCTAACCTAGTTGTATGAGCACAGGTCTAACAGATTGTGGCATGAGGGTCTTAATGGCCGTCCCGAAGTTCATAGCTCCTAGTTGTAAACCACAGGTCTTACAGATTGTGGCATGAGGGTTTTAATGTCCGTCCTGCAAGTTTACTAGCTCCTAGTTGTAGAGCACCAGGTCTTACAGATTGTGGCATGATGGTCTTAATGGCCGTCCTTCAAGTAATAGCTACGTGACGCGCCAACTACTTTTATCGACCTATAGGTCACCCATCAAGGCCTAACGAACGACTACTCGAGCTGTCGGGCACGCTGCCTAGCATGTTGGCAATGTACTACATGAGCGGAGGCAAATTTTTCCGTAGACACTCAGCATAGGCCGTTACGACTCTAGCTATATATTAGTCACTCAACGATATAACCATGCTAAGGTTCCATACTCAAAGGTCACGTAACTGATTTTCAGTAGGGGACATTAAATTTAAAGCCGACCAAGCCAACCCTATAGGCGCCGACACTATCGACGAGCGAATAATGACCAACTAATTAGAGACCAGCATATTTGGTCAAAACTTTGAAATATCATATTCACGTACGCATTTATTCCCAGGATGAATCTCTTAATTTTTTTATTTACGTTTCAAAATCCATACATTATAGAACTTAACCCTTACAGACTAATAAAAGAGTGTACTTTACTAGCCACGAGTAACAGTCAATATAATGTGAAGACGCAGTATTATTAACACGACTAAAGCTCTGGAAAACTTTCAACGAAGATTCCCGGTGGCAGGTATCGAACTTACGAACTTCCTTCCAAGAGTCTCGCTCTATGTACGAAATAAGCTGCATTCACACCGTTAATCTATAGTTTGAAGAGAGCATGGATTTTCACTAGCCATGTTTTCTATACGGAAATTTAAAAAAAAAATGTGATTGGCACAATGGTCAGATCTCAAGTTCACTGCAGCAGTGTCGTAACTACGGAAGGGCGGGTGGAGGGAGGGGGGGCAATTTTTTTATAACAGGTATTTATTGAAATAGTATTTTATTTTGTCATTTTTCAATGGTTATGCAAAAAAATCGTCAAAAGACTCCAACACACTCTAAGAATCGAACAAAGTTCCATGTACTTTATACAGGAGCGTAGGTATACACATAAATCATTTTTTGATGGACACCACGTACCCCTGTCATTAGTCGTCCCACTCGAGCTGACCATTGATCCTCCACCATAAAAACAAGGGCTAGTTAATAGTTATCCCACTGTTCACTGGTGTTTTTGCTAACAATAACCGTGCATTTATTAGTCAAGGAAGTCATTCCTTATATTATTATTATATGTGATCGAAGTGAGGTAGTAAATTTCCCCTCTAATCGGATGCAAAACATTCGTAGGCAACCAAATTATGCGAATGAAGTAAAATAAGGTTCACCGATTTCTTATGAGTTTTGATCTAGTGACAGTACCATGCAACTCCCCGCTTACGAGCGCTGTTGCAAGACGTGTCACATGATCCCGCGGCCAATCAGCTTTCAGTATTCAATTCACTGCCTCCTAGATTTCCATTTCACTGCTAGTCCATGTCGAAAAGACTTGGTATTTGTTGCCCTGGCCCATTATCCATAATCGAGCTCCATTATGCTCGTTTAGTTTAAATTGTGCCCTTTTTAAATACGAGGGCCATCAAATTATTCAAATTCCAACTCGCAACCTTCTCGTGGTTTGGGGCCCGTGATTAAGGGTGTTTTTTCTCCCTGAAATAATGGCAAGCTCTGGGTCGTCGTCGGGGAAACTTTCCCCCTTTCCCCTTTTACTACCTCCCCGACGGCGACGACAATGACAACACGGACGGATGATGACACAGACGGAGACGACCACGACTTGGGGGAACCCCTGCTCTCCCATGCGCTTGTGGCTGGTTCTGACCAGCACAAGGCATGTCCACCCCTTGGGCCCACCGCGTCCCCCCTTACGTCCCCCCCTTCGTCCGATTAGCCAAAGGCATAAATATGAGACGTTAAGCAATATCTAATCAATCAATCAATCAATCATTGAAATACGAAAAAATTCAATAAACATCATGGAGTTTAATAGTACTGGGTTACAGCATACAAAATCAGCTTTTCAAAGGGTAAGTGAAAAGCTTACGGCAGTGCAGCACAAGGAAATCAATGGCAAGGAAAATTTAATATTTCTGGGGTGGCAAGCGGTTCCATTCCATTCCATTCCTTTCCATTCCATTCCATTCCATTCCTTTCCATTCCATTCCATTCCATTCCATTCCATTCCATTCCATTCCTTTCCATTCCACATTCCATTCCATTCCATTCCATTCCATTCCATTCCATTCCATTCCATTCCATTCCATTTCATTCCATTCCATTCAATTCAATTCCTTCCATTCTATTCCATTCCATAATTTATAATATATTTAAATCTCCAAGTCCACTCCAAATAATAATTTTTATGAGTCGCTAGTGCGTAACAATGAGCGGGGTTTCAGATAATTGCATCTGAACTGAACGGTTACTAACATCATTATCGTAATACAGTACTAGGAAAACCGCCAAAGTCGTTATTAGATGAGTGAGTGAGCGATGTGTAGTAATCGAACACCCAGAACCGGAACATTTCTTTTCCCTATACCTAAGGCTGGATGTAGTCAGCGTGGGTTTCCGTCCCGGGCCAGAGTGGCGTATTTCTCGTTTTAACGACTTAAAGGCCCCCCTAAACCCTTATTGGGCACCAAATCGACATGTAGATCGCAGCACTGGCGGGCGCGCTACGTCACAAAATGTCTGGCGTAATTGTGATTCCGGGCTGGAGCGTATATGGCGCTAACGTGTGTTAGTCGCGCCGGTTATGACAATTCGGGGATTATTTTTCCCATCTGATCACTAACATTTACCTTTCTCGCACACGCATTAAATAAGATGTATATTTTCATCTACGGTTTGCATGTTACGCTCTTTACAACCACAAGCAGGCGTAATTGCGTAGGTAGGCCAACTATAGCCAAAATCAAACCTTCCTATTCCTAATTTCTGAATGGGATAGGGATGAAATGTAAAAAAATTATATAATAATATCATCTTTATAGTTGGGTATATTATTATGTTTGAGCGTAAGAACTTCAGAAAATAAATTATAAGCAGATTATTATTTATTATTTAATTACTACTATAAGTAAGTTGCCCGTCGAAATTGGTATTGGTCCAAGGACTTATTACCAAATTTGAATTTAAATGTTAGTTTTTGAAGTGAAAAAGGTCTGTTTTGTTGTATCAAAAATATTTGCCAAAGAAAAATGAACGCTGAGGAAAATGTATTTAAAGTTTTCCCCGGAAATTAAAAACATAAATAGCAATTGTTTTTTTTTAAAATTTTTTGAAAATGTAAAAAATTTTAGGTACATCATCATAATGAGTTGTCTTTTGAAATTGCCTGTCTTTTTTTAAAACAGGGGAAAACTTTTTGGTGGAATTTTGGTTTTTTTGTGTTTTAAAAAAAGATTTTTAAATTTTTTTCTGGGCCTCCTTTTGGGAAAAAAGCAAATAAAAAATTTTAAAAGGAAATATAATACAAAACAAATTAATTAGTATGTGCTTTACTGTATTTAACAAGGGGAACTTATACCTTTTCCAAAGAGAAAAAAAGGAAAGAAAAGGAAAAGAGGGGGGGGAAAAAACAAAGAAAAAAAAAGAACAAAAAAAAAAAAACAAAAACAAGGGAAAAATAGTGGGGGGACACACATGCATCGACTATATGTTTTCGGACTTTTCCCTGGACAAATGTAAGAATAATGTTTTTTATAAAGAGTAGGCCCCTTTCCCGAATTTTTAAAATTGAGATCACGAAATTAAAAATTTGATTTAAGTGAAAAGAGTTGTATTTTAAAAGGAAATGGGGCCAATGCTTAACCATTCGAGAAAATAACCCCCTTTGTGGTAAAGGGTTTTGTCCATTTTAGGTCCCTTTCGGGCCCCTTTTTTCTTTAAAATTTGTTTTGTTGTGATAACCATAGCACAAATATTCTTTTTTTATTTCTAACTTTTAAACACCCGAAAAACAAAACGTATCACGCCAAAAAAAAACTCAACTTTTTATTTTACATTTTACATTCTTCCACGTTTTTTTGCCGCTGTGTTACGCGAGTGACACTATGTAGGGTTTTCTACGTTTCCCCCCAACAGGGCCGCGTATGTGTTTTTTGGTGCCGAAATACCTGGGTTCAAAAAACGGTTGGGAAAGATTTTTAATTTGGGATTGTATTAAAAAATGTTTCGAAAGCATGGGCCCCCACAAACTATGGAAAACATAGCCAGTACGGGGGGGGTTTGTAAATATTGCAAGGGTTTACTCAATCCCCCCGGCAGAATTTGGAAAACCCTTTGAGCGTCAAGATTCGGAACCTTGTTCACTGCAAACACTTTACCGCCTGATATTCAAACCTTTTACTCGAAAAAAACACACAAAAAAAACCCCGCACAAATTTTTAGCCTATTTGCAACTGATTATTTTTGTAGGTTTTAACGGAGTTGCTGATTTTTTTTAACAGTTATCTAAATGACCGGTGTCATTTTTTTAAAATTTCAGGCAACGTTTCAGCGATTCGGCCTTTCACTCATTACTCATCCAAAACACAGAAGCTAGTTAGTCGTTTGACTAAAGTAATGCGTTTTTTCGTCTATGATATTGTTTTCTTTCTTTTGTTTCCCCACACTCGGTTACAAAGATTTAATTTTTAAAACAAGCATTAGCGCGAGACAAAAAGATCAGAAATCAGAAGAAAAAAAAAATAGGGAAAAAAAATGGTTCCTATTGAAATCGTTAAAATTTGCCTTTTACAAAATTGACAGCAGGAACAAATCCCGAATTTAAAAAAAATCGAGAAATTTTTACAGAGTTTTCACTAATTTTACAGAAAAATTTGACAATCTTCGCTCGGTTCAAAACCCCGTGCTTGTTCGAGAAACCAAAGGGGCGAGTATAGGGAGGCCCAGCTTGTTTTTCAAATATCATAAAATGGAATGCGCCCTAAATTAAATTTTTTTTATCGGTGATACAATTTAGATATACAATTAAACCCCCCCACTCATATGGCCTATGCTAAGATTACGAAAACAAATTTTATTTTATTTTTTATCTGTGCTACGATCCTTGAACTTTTCATGCATTTGCAATTTAAATGAATTTGATTGTTACCCATAATTGAGCCCAAATTTAAAAGAGATAATTTATTTTTAAATTTGTAACAAAAGGCAGAAAATAGACTTCATGGGGATTTCCAAATTTTCAGTGTTCCGTTGAGATAATGGTAAGTATATCACAATAAAATATCATCATATAAGTGAAACTAAAAAATCGTTGTGTGACTAAGGTTAGATCTATCGATTTTTTTGTTTTTTTTTGGTTCGTGGCTTGATGACTTGAAGAACATGGGTTTTTCTTCTCCACCCATCTCAAATTAACATTTTTATGGAAAGTAACTTGAATAATAATTTATCTATTTTGATGAAAGCTTTTTACTGTCGACAGTACACACATAACAAAAACTTTAAAAAAACACCCAAACCCTTTTACACATTTAAAAAGAAATGAGATCAAAAAAAGGGGCCAACTATCTACCGTTCCACATTTGCGCATTCATAAACGTACAGTGTCCCGTATAACAAACCCCAAAAAAAGTTGGCAAAATAAAATTTTTGCAAATAAAATTTTAAAAACGAAAATATTTCCCAAAAAAGTTTTTTTTTTTAAATTTAATTTTAAACGTAATATAATCCCAAATTTCATTTTGCCAAGTTTTTAAAGGGAGCTGTTACGGGCCCACTACGTTTAGAATTAAGAATGAGAAAATGTAAAAGGGTAGATGAGCTTGGCCCCTTTTAGATCTCATTTTTTTTGAGTGTGTGGTTTGGCTGAAATATTTACAATTTTTTGATGTGGTTTATCCATTACTTTTTCAAATTCCATTGCAAAATTATTTTTAAAATATAATAATTTTATCAAAGTTGATTTAATTTCTTGGTATTACCAAAAAAAAAATTAAAAATAAAATGGAAATTAGTGGTCCAAAAAACTGGGTTTTTGAAACAAAATAGGGGATCATTGTCAAGTTTGTTTTCTTGTTGATTGTAGCCTTTTATAAAGTTATATTAAAAATTTATTTGGGAAACCCTTCCCCGCAAACTTTTTCAACTTTTCTTTTAGAAACACATATCACTGAACCCTTAATGTCCCTGTAAAATAGAACGTTGTAGCCCTACCCGTTTTGGTCAGAAAAGCTGGCCGATTGAAACTGACGAATTAGGACGAAAATAGCACATTATAAGGGAAAGCTGTACCCCCCAAACCCAAAATTTTGGGAGTGTTGCAGGTTCTTAAACCCCTTTTATTTTGATAGTTTTTAAAAATTTAATCACGTTTTTATGACGGGGTGGGTGACACCTCGAAATACCCCAACCTGCTTGCTGTATAAGATTTCCTGAGGTGACGCACCACGGCTTGCTGCGGCGCCCTAACGGGACCCGATAAGACTCAATCCTTAAAAAAAAAATTTAAAAATATTAGTTTGGGGGTGTTTTGTTTCATTTTCTAATACATACTTTTCTATCGGATTTTATGATTCCGGGGAAAAATTTTTTTAAAAAAAAACAAAAAATAATCTAATCTTGATTGCAAAAACCCATTATGGTAGTGGTGGGGGGGGGGGGGGTGGGGGGAGGAGGGGGCATTAACGCACCCAAATGCGTGTTACGGGGGTTGACGATTTTCAGTGAAAAGGTTAGAAAAATTCAACGTTTTGTGTGAATGTTTAACCAAAACAAGGATTTCAATTCAGGAAATTCCCTCAAACCCTTTATCGTATACGAAAAACTAAAAAAAACCCGCGGTTCACTTGATCTAAAATTTTTTTAAAAGTGATACTTCCAGCTGACGCGGGTCCAGTGCTCACAGTCCCCCCCCCCCCCGCGATTTTAGAGTATTTTTAAATATTGTAACGAGTTAATTTTTACAAAAAAAATATAAAAAATGTAGGTATATGAAAAATTGCAAAATTAAGCAAAATACTATTGTGCCCCCCTCGCCCCCATCCGACATTTTTTCCGGTGTGGGGGGGGGGGGGGGGGAGGGGGGAGTCGTCACTCTTTGCCACGTCCGCCACTGACAACCGCAAAAAAAAGGTGAAATGACACAAACAATTTAAAACATTGCAAAAAAAGAATTTAAAAAAAAAAAGCGCGACCCGGAGACGACCAAACAGGTCAAATTTTCAATTTTTTAAATTTGAATGTTACAATTCAATTAATTAAATGTTTTATGAGGATGGTAGAAAAACATCAATTTTTATAGGAAGCTTCCAAATGCTTTTTTTGGCGCGTTGTTTGGATAGCGTAATTTAAACTAGGAAAAAAGCTTTTAAATTCCGCCGCGTTTTTGGATTTATTGATTGAGCTGCCAGTGTTTATGCAGATTTTCTATTGTTCTGTGAAAAAAAAAATTTTCCTATGAAGATTTTTTTTTTTAAAATTTAAATTAAATAAATACAAAATTAACTTTATTTTTTATTAATTTTAAAAAAAAAAGAAATCGTGAAATTGCGATTTCATATGAAATAATTATTCGAATCGCTCAAATTTAAAAAAAACATATTTGGATGAGCGTTTTTGGGGAGCGTTTTCGAGCGAAGCGAAATTCCCTTTTTCTACATTGGAGAAAAAAATCCGGAAAGTTTTTTTTTCTTTTTTTTTTCTTTCTTTGTTTTTTGTTGTTGTTAACCGATTCCGGCTTTAAACCGATACTCCGATGGATGAAATTTCATGGGGCCTTTGAAATCTCTGAACTTAGAACCGCCACGTTTTTTTAGCGCAATCGAAAAAAATTTTTTTATAAAAAACGCAATTTTAAACGATTTTTTTTGATTTTTAAAAAATTTCTTTTGACTTAAACCCTACATGCTTTAACCCATTTAATGATTTTTTCACAGAACCTTAATTTTATGAATTTAAGATCTTCGTGGGGGAAAAATTTTAGCGTATCGAAAAAATTTTTCTTATAAAAATCGAAATTTTACGTTTTTTTTTTTTTTTTTAAAACAATTTTTTGATTTTTTAAACACCTAATGCTTTATCCTATTGTAAAAATTTTTTTACAGAACCTTAATTTTTTAAATTCATATATTTTTGTAAATTTTTGGCGCAATCGAATAAAATTTTTTCTTTTGAAAAATTTTAATATTACGAATTTTCCTTTTTTTTAAATTACAATTTAAAATTAAAAAAATTTAAAATTTAAATTTAATTTTTTATTTAATTTTAATTTTAATTTTTTTATAAAAACTTCAACTTTGTAAGATTTTTTTACAGAACAACAGATTTAAACGCAAACCATGGGATCAAGCACCAATTTCGCTCATCCAACAACGCGGGGGATTAAGCGTTTTCCTAGTAAATTTAAAAATTAAGGTTCTGTGAAAAAATTATTACAATAGAATAAGCATATACAGGTGTTATAAGTCAAAGAATTGTTTTAAAAAAGAAAAACCCGTAAAATTTCGATTTTCATTGCGCTCAAATTTCACAAGAATATCTTAATTTATGAAATTAAGGTTCTTTGAAAAAACAATTAAAATCGGATTAAGAATGTGAGTGTTCTAAGTCGAAGAATTTTTAAAAAATCGAAAAAAGTCGTAAAATTGCGATTTTCATGAGAAATAATTTTCCGATTGCGCTCAAAAACGTGACAGTTCTAAGTTTAGAGATTTCGAAGGCTTCCATAAAATTTCATCGCAATTGGAGTATCGGTTTAGCAGGAATCGTGTTAACAAACACACAAAAATACAGAAAAAAAAGAAAATAAAACATTCCGGATTTTTTTCTCCGGTGTAGTGAAATGGAATCTTCGCTTCGCTCATCCAAAAAAAACGAAAAAAAGCGTAACATTGCGATTTTCATGAGAAATAATTTTTCGATTGCGCTCAAATTTCACACGAATATATTTATTCATAAAATTAAGGTTCTGTGAAAAAATAATTACAATCGTAAAAATTGCGATTTTCATGAGAAATAATTTTTCAATTGCGCTAAAAAAACTTGGCAGTTCTAAGTTCAGAGATTTCGAAGGCCTCCAGAAAATTTCATCGCAATTAGAGTATCGGTTTAGCCGGAATCGTGTTAACAAACACACAAAAATACAAACAAAGAAAAAATATAGAAAAACGAAAGAATCACATTCCGGATTTTTTTCTCCAGTGTAGTGGAATGGAATCTTCGCTTCGCTCGCTACACTCATCAATATACTGCCTCTACGTTGACTTTCAGAGAAGCAGTGATGACGTGCTTGCGCGCTAGCGACGCCTAGCGGCAGATTCACCGTGAGCAAAGTTCATTAGAGGCGATAAAACACTTCTCCTTGGCTGTAGACCCTATGGGGCTCAACCACGGCTGAAGGGATATACACAAAGACCACCATGGGCCTTTTTGGATGAGCGTAGCGAGCGAAGCGAGTGAAGCGAAGACTTCAATTTCACTGGCCCCCAAAAAAATTAGCTCGGTGTTTTTTTTTGTTTGTTTGTTTTTCTGTCTGTTTTTGTTAACTCTCTACCCGGCAAACGGCATATCCGATCTTGATGAAATTGGAGGGGACCCTTCGAAATCTTTGAACTTAGACCTGCCACGTTTTTGGGTACAATCGAAGAAATATTTCTCATGGATATCGTACTTTTACGATTTTTTTCGATTTTTAGTGCGATATTTTCGTGACATTTGGTCCAGATTCTGACCAAACGGGTGGGCTACAACGTTCATATTATACATGGACATTAAGGTCATGGTGATGTAGTACCTTTTGAAAAGAAAAGTTGAAAAAGTTAGCCAGAATCCATAGAAATAAAGCTTTTAATAAAGTTTTTGATTTTTTTGTGCGATATTTCGTGCCATTTGGGTCAATTCTGACCAAACGGGTGGGGCTACAACGTTTATATTTAATACATGAACAAAATTAGTAACATTAAGGTTTAAATTGTCGTGTATAGTTTTAAAAAAA
>JAMZAV010016784.1:0-10385 GCA_024449915.1 Sweltsa coloradensis | reverse complement strand
TTACGCAATCCTGGAGATCGCAAAGTTTACGAAAGTGGTCGGTAATCGCGCTCGATTCAATTCTCGCAAAACAATATTTTGAAGCACGTTCATAAAAGTTACTCGCAAGAGCCAAATTGTCACTCGCAAAATGCGAGCGTGCGAGTGGGATTTTCAAGGGTTGGTGAAGTCCATCATCTGTGGCAATAGGGCCTACTATGGTAAACATAGCCAGTACGAAATACGTGAAAATATTGCAAGGTTTACACAATCAACGAGCAGAATTTGGGGGTACCTTGACATCCAACATTCGACTGACCTTGCATGGGCACGGCATTTCACGGCCAGGCGAAAAACAAACAAAAAATATCTTTTCAAAATCTAAAACATTGTCGTTAAAATAATTTCTAAACATTGGAAGTCTATTTTTCAATTTATCATTTCTTGTAGGATTAAATCGCAATGAATCTTGCTGATTTTGTTAGCAGTTCTCAATAAACTCGTACCGGATGTCTGTTTAAAATTTCAGCGCAATCTGTTCAGCGACTCGGCTGATTTTCAACGTACACACACACACACTCACACACGCAGAAAAACAATAAGGGCCGTTTAAGTCAAATGGAGATCACTTACGTTCGCTACGCTCACTTGTTCAAATTAAAACTAGGGGTGTGCGAGCCTAGGATTTTTAAGTCGAGCCGAGCATTAAAAAAAAGCTCGATTTTCGAGCCGAGCCGAGCTTTTTCAAAATGACATTTATATTTAAAAGTGCCCTATCAAACCAAACCACTAGGCTTAGGCCTACCTCCTTTGTTGTGTACACTACATTTTAGCATAATCCTAGTATAGTAAACGTTCATAAATATAAACACCATAGCGATGAACACTAGGGATGCACCGATGCCGATTCCAATTCTCGCGTCATAATATGCCAATGCCGCGATTAAAAATTCACGCAGTTTTCAAACGACCGGCGACAGAAGAACTTCTTTATCGACGCTTCGTATTTAGTGCTGTAAGTAGCTGTAAGATAGCACGCTAAGCGGAGCGCTCTTGTTCTGTCATCTGAGCGGGGCCTCTGAGCGCGACGGACCGTTAAAAGAACGCTCCTGTGCGAACGAGAGAGCCTTCACCAATTATTTCTAAACGCGGTTTGAAGGCCTACATTTGTTTACAAAACATCGAGATTTGCGACGCTAACTATTTGTTGATTTAAATTGATATACGTAATTTTAGGATCAAAATGGAAGGAAAGAAGAAATCAAGTTTAGTGTGGAAACATTGCAAGCTAAGGGAAGGCAATGTTTCAAAAGTTGTATGTAATTACTGTATGGTTCAATTGTCAAGAGGGGGCGCGAACTGCCGCACGTAGGCCTACGCGACAACAAACATTTTGAAGTGCTTGATGATATTTCACTCCTCCAAACTGACTTCACAGTAGGCCTAAGCTTATTAAAAATCTAACCCAGGCAGGCACCCCTATGATCTTTGTTCTAGGTAGGCCTAGGCTTAATGCTCAGGCCTAGGCCCAGTGCTTATTCAAAATGAGCAAACTGCGTGTTTTTGTAGGCTCGGCTCGAATAAAACGAGCCTAAAACCAAGCTCGGCTCGACACGAGTTCGAAAGTAAAGCTTGAAAAAGCTCCAGATTTCGAGTATTCGCACACCCCTAATCAAAACCTTTATTTCTATGAATTTTGACCAACTTTTTCAACTTTTTCTTTCAAGAGGCACTACATCACCGTAATCTTTATGTCAATGTAAAATATGAACCTTGTAGCCCCACCCGTTTGGTCAAAATCGGCCCAAATATCACGAAAATATCGTATTAAAAACCGGAGAAAAAATCGTAAAAGTACGATTTCTATTAGAAATATTTTTTTAAATGTCTCTAAAATCATAACATATGATTTCAGTGATTTTAAATGTTCCTATAAAGTTTCATCAATATCGGAGTAGCCGTTTGCCAAATATCACGAAAATATTGCACTAAAAATCGAAAAAAAATCGTAAATACGATATTTATGAGAAATATTTCTTCGATTGAACCCAAAAACAATACAGCTCTAAGTTCAGAGATTTCGAAGGTCCCCTCTAATTTTCATCAAGATCGCATATGCCGTTTGCCCGGTAGAGAGTGAACAGACAAAAAACTAACAAAAACAAAACACCCGAGCTATTTTTCTTGGGGTAACGTAAGTAAAAACAACCAAAAAAACACAGTCAAATTGAAGTCTTTGCTTCGCTCATCCAAAAAACTCAAATTAAAGAATCCATTTCCCCTAAAAAATTCAATTAGGCTTATTTAAAACTATTTTTTTGTGAAATTTTGCGTATTTTCAAATTTCCCCTCCGTTTTTGCCGCCGTTAAGTTTCAAATGTTGGTACTTCGTCGATCAAGAAACAAAGTTTCTATAGTTTGTATTTGTTATGTTGCCGACCCTGTGAGGTGTGACGTCACCAGCAGCTCAACAGCTGTTTTAGTGGCCTATTTTCTCGCGAGAACGTAGTAGCCTACATACTTGGAAAATGGGGGAAAAACTGCCGATTTCGCCCAAATTTCGTGAAAAACAATATTTCCTTAAACAATATTATTTGGCTCCATTTCGCAAACGTTTTTTGACGATTTAAGGGTCCAAAGTGGTTAGGAATTTAGGCCTAGGCCTACCCGAAAAAAAAAAACGATTTACATTTATAAAAGTCCGAATTTCAGGTAGGCCTATGCTTCAAAACACAAAATTAACAGAAATTTCGGGTACCCGCAGACCCCTATTCTATACGCTTTTGTTCTTCAGAATAAATAATAAAACATGAATTTAAAATTACCAAAAGCTTCTGCAGGGACGTCTCACTGGTTGGATGGGAAACACTAATGTAGGTGGTAGTTAACATTTAATGCAATCCAGAAATTACATAATCCATCCCGACCGGGGTTCGAACCTGGGTCTCTCACATACAGCAACATCTTCTTGGTCTTGTCTTGGTGGCCAAGTCTAACTTTTGGATTGTATTAAGTATTGACTCCTCACTAGTTTTGAGATTCGAGTTAACGAGTGTGAACTTCAGTAGTGAATGCAACAAGTGTCTCACTGACCTTGAACTGCTCCTCGGAGCCGATGATCACCCTGTGTGGAGGCGGCTGCGGCCCGTCGTGCCGGCCGGGGTCGAGGGGCTCGGCCAGCGGCTCGTTGTGTCCGTCAGCCACGGCCACCGAGATCACCGGCGCCCTGTGTTTCAGCTGGATTTCCTTGGCCAGCTGACAGGTCACGTCTTCATCGGCGTGTTTAGACGAGGGAGGGGCGGCTATCGTGAAGATGAACACAGTGCCGTTGTTGGTGCCGGCCCATAGGGTGGGAGTCATGGCTTGCACTGCGGGGAACAAGGGAACACTTGGTGTGAGAGTTGCTTACACCGGTACCATGACAGATTCAAACACACAAGAGATAAATGATTAAATTCAAATAGTAGGACTAGTACAGTAGTAATGGAGTTTATTCACCGACTCAAAGTGGTCGTCATTACTTGCATTGGGGGGAGGGGAAAAAAGATCATTACCGTATTGTACCGAATACAGGCCGACCTTTATCTCATTATTCTAGGTCTCAAAATCCCTCCTCGGCCTATATGCGAGCATCGGCATTTTGACACACTAATTTCAAACACCAAGTTACAGCGCCGTGTGACAAGGAAATACGTATACAGCCTAATGCAGGCCTACTGACGAGTGAAGAATGACGAGGAACAGATAACTAGGCGATATGAACCGGTCTGCTTGGAGATTGCGTCATAGCGCTACGTCATCATGGGCTCCGCGTCAATAGGCCGCGCGGGAAAAACGACCTTGGCACTGGCTCCTCGGAAACAGACCGCAGGAATAACTGCGCGTAAAATAAAAATATTTCATAAAAATTCCTTTTTAAAAATTTTGATGACCAAAGTTAGGGGGTCGGCCTATATTCGGTACTATACAGTATTAATAGGGCTATATAAACAAAAGATTTTCAGTCCAAAAGTGTAAAAATTTTGATTAGAAGAAATATGAATGCTAAACATCGCCCCCCAATTTGTCAGCTCAGCGCTTAAGTGACAGCTCGACACAGTACTTCATGAGGACTATGCCGTTAGCACTTAAAAATAAATAAATTCATAAATAAAATTCGTAAATTGTGCTTTTCTCTATACGCGTTTCCAAGCAAAGATAGATGGCAGCACTAAAACGCAACATGTCGGACCGATCGGTGATAGAGGCGAGCTGCTTACGGCGAGCGCTGTATATTCAGTTAGGTTCAACTTGATTTTTGTTACGTTTCTGATCATTTGCGAAAACATTGTTGATTATGTCATATCGTCCGCGTATTTCATTAGTAAAATTTGTAAGTTTTGAGGATCGGCTTTATTAAAAACGGGAATTTAGTGGCATTTTAAATTACAACAAATAATTGAGATTATTTGATGATATTAGCTCGAAAAGAACAAACCACACTGTTAAACTATTAAATACAGAAACAAGTATATCAAATAATTTTGAATGATGAAGATCGATGATATTTTGCCAAGAAAATGTTGCCCACCAATACTAATAATTTCAATAATTTATTTGATATCTAAAAATCAAAAGAGCTTCTAGCAAATTATAGCCCTACACTTGTTTTGCACGTTTTCTACATCGTTTTACAATGTAAACGCAATCAGAGTAGGCCTATATATATTTATCTACTATACACTTAGGACTACTGTTTTTTTTTAAATATACATTTTATTAAAAGTAGGCCTATTGAATAGCTGTTGGCCTATTTTTATTATTGTTTTGTATGTCAATAATGGCATGACACGTCAATCTGCAGAGAGCTTTAAAATCTTGTAGGTCATATCATTATACTTATTCTATTGTAATAATATAAATCGTATTTATTATGATATTATGTATAATATTATGTAATAAATGAACAATGACGGTAAACGGTATATGTAGGCCTACATTAATTATATTAGGTAGGAAAGGAGTTGGGACTTGTGCATAAGCCCTAATACAAATTTTTGTTATTGTTTTGTTGTTATTATTATTATGACTTTATTTATTTAAAATTATCATAATAAAACTAAAGAAGTATATCTCAATTAAAAGTGCCATGAGAAGCGAGCGATACTGTATGTGTGTGTTTACTATGAGTTG
Organism: Sweltsa coloradensis; assembly: GCA_024449915.1. Lineage (NCBI taxonomy): Eukaryota > Metazoa > Arthropoda > Insecta > Plecoptera > Chloroperlidae > Sweltsa > Sweltsa coloradensis. Next base: position 5,234 of record JAMZAV010016784.1, on the reverse strand, counting down.
TGAACATTCTTGACGGTTTGAATTTGATTTAGTATTTATCGTACCCTGTTATATATATAGCCCCTATAAATACCAATGATTTATTATGATATTACAATTAGAGAATTGTAATATGGATACAAATGCCATCCTCGGTGTCTCATGGGTGCATGGGGCGCAGGTCTGAATATAGTAATATTATTCTGGTGGACATGGTCTCAAATCCCGCAAATTAAAGAGCGATTTTATCATTTTGGTGCACCCCCATGCTTTTGATTATCATCAATTAACAACATTTTGGGAGAGCAACGACAATGTACCTGTGATTGTACATATTTATAAGTGACAAACACGGAATGACATGTGTTCTTCAGGTAAGCACATAGCGCGCTCCTCCGACTATCACTGATCGGACAGTTGCATTTTTCGCCACCAGGTAGCAACCCCTTTGCTTGGAAACGCGTATACTGTAATCAAATGACCAATGAAACAATACAATACAGTGTAGCGGCTTCATCATTCCAGTGTTGACTGCGGTTTCCTTGATAAAGCAAATTTCAACTCTCAAAAGCTACCCAGAAAATAGCAGCTCATTTAAGTAACAACGATTAGAACTTGGAAGAGTAGATTACCACTGATAATGTAGGTCTTGGCAAAGTAGAGGCAGCGGACCATGCTCCCCAAGAAATCATCTACCGGCCTCGCTTCAACGGATCGTTCCACGGGTTTCGCTTCGATGGGGTTTACAGGAGCAGAGGAGGGGGAGGAACTTTCGCCAACCCTGCGGGAAGAAAACATTTCAGTGAGATACGTTTAATATGCGAGGTACGACGTAAACATGCACGTATCTACGATAAGCAAACTTGTTAAGTAGCTTACACTTACAAAGCTAGGTATAAGTGGGTCATGTTGTACAGTAGAAGACGACAAAAGATGAAAAGAATGGCAGCAGAAACAAAAAATGTTTTTATTACACTTCATTGTTTAATTGAGCGAGCGTCTCCACTTGACTCTTATGGCTCGAATGTCTGTCGCACCGTTTCTCTGATCGACCTGAAATTTTGCACACATGTACATACCACCTAGGCGGGTTGCTGTATAGTTTTGTGGCAAAATCGTTCAAAAAGTTAAAAAGTTACATTAAAGTTAATCGAAAGTTTTTTTTTTCAAACTAAACGGTGACAAAATCTGAGGTGGCCAAATCATTTAGAATGTCCGTCCGATCACGAATATGTTATTTTTATTTGGATCCGATAAGTAGTGTAGATGGAAATTACATTATAACAAAGTCCCATTACCATGGCAACGGAAAGTCGCACAGCTTTTTTGGCTCATGATAGCGGTCAAACGGAGGCTCGGATCGAGTTGAAATTTTGACCGTCCGCAAGTTTCGTTCCCGATTGAATGCCAGTAGTTTTGTGGCAAAATCGTTCAAAAAGTTATAAAGTTACATTAAAGTTAATCTAAAGTTTTTTTTTAAAAACTAAACGGCGACAAAATCTGAGGTGGCCAAATCATTTAGAATGTCCGTCCGGTCACGAATATGTTAATTTTATTTTGATCCATAAGGCCCGGTATTTCAATGTCCAGTTAAAGTGGCAAGTAAATCTAGGTGCCCGTTAGGGCGCCGCAGCCAAGCCGCGGTGCGCTAAGCACTCAAGCACCTTATACACCAAGCAGAGTTGGGGTGATTTCGAGGTGTTACCCAGCCGTCATGTAACGTGATGTGAACTTGAAAACTATCACAATCGAGGGGATTTAGGTACCTGACAACACATGCCAAATTTTATTGGGGTACGATTATTCCTTCTTGGTGAAAAAATGGCTTGAAACATGCTCAAAATCACTTTAAGGATGTTAGCTACTGCTACTGCCTACTACTGCCTACTACTGCTAACATAATACGTCGGCCCGCGATTCTGACCAGACGGGTGGGACTACAATGTTCATATTTTACATGGACATTAAGGTTATAGAATGATAGTCTCTTTTGAAAAAAAAGTTGAAAAAGTTTGTTGGAAGGCTTCCAAATAAAGGTTTTAAAATAAGCCTTAAACACTTGGCATACAATCAACAAGTAACCATAGTTACTTGACACTTGTTGACGGTATAAGCAGAGTTAGGCGGGAAAGTGCGATACGTAAACAAATAGCGGACATTTAAAATTTTTCTTCTTTGTGTGGAACGAGAAAAGGTGTCATTTTACTCTCATAAAACAAATCAGAAACCGTCCCTGGCCTAGGCCCAGATGTGGAAAATTATTTATAATGCAAAAGTGTAGGTCTAAAGTTCCATTTGGCTATAGGACTAGTAAAATTCATACTTACATTACATGTTTGACAAGCCTAGCCAACCCTATGCCAGCACAACATTATGAACTTGCTCAACTGTTTGTTTACATAATTGCAACAATCAAATCATTTCATACAACTTGTCTTTCGATTGGCCGGCGTTTATGAAGGCACTGCCATCTAGAATAAATATAGAACTTTTTCGAGCTCTTTGCTATACGCAAATCTTTTTAAAGTGGTTGGATTTCGTGATACTCTTTCAACCATATAGGGGTTTAATATCAATGCTTTCAACTCACAACCCATGACGTTTTCCACGATACAGTTCAAGAATACCAATTCCTTCGAAAACGAAAACGACTTCGTTTTCAAATTGCGTTTTCAACTCATCTCCCACGAACTCAAGAATTGGGGTCCAGTCCTTATACCGTCGTTATACCATGGTTATACCACCTATACCCAGGATGTACATGAATCCGGGTCTAGATATTTTACATCCTATATTGTTACTGCTAATACCATAGAATTTAAATCAACTTTGATAAAAATATTATATTTTAGCAAATAATTTTGTAATGGAACTTGAAAAAGTAATGAGATCACACACATAACAAAAACTTGTAGAAATACAGCCAAACCTTACACACTCAAAAGAAATGAGATCTAAAAAAAGGGCCAAGCTCATCTACCCTTCCACATAAACGTACAGTGTCCCATAACAGCATCCTCGAAAAGCTTGGCAAAATAGAATTTGCATGTTATTACGTTTAAATTAATTAGAAAAAAAGAACTTGGATAAACTATTACGTTAAATTAATAATCGCAAATTCTATTTTGCCAAGCTTTTCGAGGATGCTGTTATGGGACACTGTACGTTTATGTGGAAGGGTAGATGAGCTTGGCCCTTTTTTTAGATCTCATTTCTTTTGAGTGTGTAAGGTTTGGCTGTATTTCTACAAGTTTTTGTTATGTGTGTGTTTAACTGACACATAACTTGTTTTCACTATGGCAACCACCAATCAGAAGCCTTGTAAATATTTACTGAGAGGACTAACTGGCAGATAAATTTTAACTAGACATTGAAATTCTGGACCTAAGTAGTGTAGATGGAAATTACATTTTAACAAAAGTAACGTTACCATGGCAACGAAAAGTCGCACAAGAATTCTGGTCACTATGTACTGCCACCTAGAAGAAATCAAGAGTAAAATAGTTTTCCCAAAGAAATGATGTCAAGATCCTCTAGATGGCGGTGGATTTTATCCATTCTCTCCTATTTTACAAATTTTCAGCTAAATCGGTCAAGACCTTAAAGACTTATTGGTATGTAACATTATGGGAATGTCGTACTCGGGTCGTGTTGCACGTACCGGTGCTCGCTCAACAACGCGTCCAACTGAGCGTTTTCCTAGTATTTACACACAGAATAATGTAACTCCTGTTAAGTTAGTCAATTTATGCACATTATGGTAAAAGACCTACTGGTACCGGTAGTGAATAAACTAGGTACTTGGGATGAAATTGTGTTTTTTATTTTTGAAGATATTTAACAAGTCATTCTTCAGTTTGAATATGTTGAATACTTAATACTACAAGGCTTGATATTAGTATCAATTTAAATAAAATGTGCTCAGCTCTAGGATGGATGCTAATTAAAGATCGAATCCTCCTGAATACATTGTCTTTCATACATAAAATTTACAAGGGTGTGATGCCAAAATACCTTGGAGACAAATTAACGCAGATTAAAAATATACCCACATATCCGACACGGAGAGAAATGGATGTAAATATTGTAAGAGTAAGTAAAAGAAGTGAAGAGAACTCCATATTCGTAAGAGGGCTCAAAATTTTTAACCGAATTCCCTAGGGATGGGCGAACCTTGGTTTTTTAAGTTTCGAACCAAACTCGAACTTCTGTAAAAAAAAGTTTCGAACTTCGAACTCGAACCGAACTTTAAAAAATCTGCTTTAAACCAAAAACAGGGAGGTAGGAATTTCAATTGGGCATACTTTAATGTCTAGGCTAAGGCTATATCTCCCTACTATCGAGATCTATTTCATCGACCTTCATCGACAGGATTGACTAGCTTAGCCCTTTTGGCACAGCATCCTAAATTTAGGCATAGGCCTAGCCCTAGCCTAGGCAAGGCTACCAAATTTCAAAGTCTTGGTTTAGATAAGAGCTTATAAAACATGTTTAGACACCTATTATCTTCTATATTCTAGGCTAACCTAGGCTAGGCTTTTCCTTACTTGGCCTAGCCCTAGCCTAACCTTAGCCCCTAAGCCTAAAATATTCCTTATGTAGGCCTAGCTACCTAGGCCTAGCCTAGCCTAGGTCTAGGCCCTGGTCCATAAACCAAACCTAACAAAGATTGTTGTGAAATCGCGGCCAGTTCTCGTCTAAATACCGCAACTTTAAAATTTTATTAGGCCTAGAACATGGGCATGTTATTGTTATCTAACTTTGAGTAACAAACGTAAAATGACGATCTATTTTGAGGTTATGTAGCTTATCGACATCGTATTAAGGTGTGTAAGCTGACGCCAATGTGGTTAAAACTTGCCTGCGAGAAATTTATTTGATAACATAATTGCATATAAACGTGGTTAATCGGTCTTTAATCATTGTTCAGTGATTCCAAATAATACTTGTTACTCTATAAAACATCGTAAATATCGTCGTAAATGTCACAGCGTCTCGTCTTGGCGTCTTATATTAGCAGCTTTCTCATTGGTGGATACATTCATGATGTATCGCATTATTGCTGCGAATCGATTAGTCGAACATTAGAAGGTACGCAATTGGTGGAGAGCTGCTTCCATTTCAATTATCGAAAATATCGCAGGAAATCGATAGTCGAATGAATAATACTGCCTCACCATTGGAGGATTTTCTCGCACGCGACAGCGGCAAGTTTAAAAGTTCGGAGCAAGTTCGTAATTTTGATAATCACGAAC
>JAMZAV010016783.1:0-10531 GCA_024449915.1 Sweltsa coloradensis | reverse complement strand
TTAAAATCATTACACGGATAAAGCTGTAGGGTTAAAGTCGAAAAATTTTTTAAAATCGAAAAAAATCGTAAAATTGCGATTTTTATGAGAAAAAAAATTTGATTGCGCCTAAAAAAACGTGGAAAGTTATAAGTTCAGAGATTTCGAAGGCCTCCATAAAATTTCATCGCAATCGGAATATCGGTTTAGCCGGAATCGTGTTAAAGACAGACAAAAATACAGAAAAAAGAAAAAAAAACATTCCGGATTTTTCTCCAGTGTAGTGAAATGGAATCTTCGCTACGCTCGCTACGCTCGCTAAAACTCATCCAATTATCAGAAAACAGGCTTTTAGAAATAAATTTTTGAAATCGTAAAAAAAATTGTCAGGGAAATACCCTACACATTACACTATAATAATATAACATAGGGTATTTAAAATTGTTTCATTTTATTAATTACATTACAACAAATTATTATTCATTATTATTGGGTTGTCAATTTTATTATCTCGAAATGCACGCGATTTTTTTTCTGGCCTCTACATCGTCATTTTTGGTCAAGTTTAGGGCGCGCTATAAGTAGAGTTCACTTTGCTTTTAAAATTCGCTCTATTTCTCGTGCAAATCACCGTAATGGCGGTATACATTGTGGAACGGGTTGCGACGACTAACTTCGTGGCCACACGAGCGAGTTAGGACGGGGCCTCCGCCAGGTGGCGGAGATCTAGAGGACCTTGCGAACTTCATGCTCCCCCCGATTTCATGCTGCCCAAAGGCCCCCCACCCACGGTGCTTCGCGCCCCCCTCCCTTAAAAACCCACTAACCTACTTTCCTTTTCGGGGGGGGGGGGGGGGGGGAGGGAAGGAAAGGTCCCTTTAATGAACAAGTACCGTTTCGGTAATAAATAAATGATAATGTTTTGTTATGCATATCTTTAGTTTAATACGACATTTTATGATCCGACAAACGTTATAAAGGTTATGGCAAAAGCAATTTGAAGTGTAAAAAATAAACATATTTATATTACGAGAGTAAACGTGTTTCCTTTCATTTCCTTACTGCCTAGGCCAAGGATGTCAACGTCATTGAGTGCGATAGATGGAAGACAAGACAATACCTCGACATGAACACACAGGGCGATTTCTCTTCGCGGGATCTCCTGTGGTGCAGCAACCAGCAACTGCCCAGCAATGAGGCACGACCTACAAGGGGAGAAATATCCAACACGTTAAACACGTGCAGCATATATTGGATGAGCGAAGCAAAGACTTCAATTTCACCGACCCCCCAAAAAATTTAGCTCGGGTGTTTTTTTTTGTTGTTTTGTTTTTCTGTCTGTTTGTTCGCTCTCTACCGGGCAAATGGCATATGCGATCTTGATGAAAATTGGAGGGGACCTTCAAAATCTCAAAACTTAGACCTGCCACGTTTTTGGGTACAATCGAAGAAATATTTCTCATGAATATCGTACTTTTTCGATTTTTTCGGTTTTTAGTGCGATATTTTCGTGACATTTGGGCTGATTTGACCAATCGGGTGGGGCACATAGACCCGAACCCAGGTAGGGAAAAACCCCCTCCCCCCTGCGGAGAAATGGAGACCCAATATTATGTTAGGTTGGTTATTTTGGAGTAGAAATCACTTGTTGGGCAGCTGGCCAGTGGTGGGTGCGGGGTACAGGGGTGCCCAAAGGGTCAATTGGCTGTTTTTGTAACTGTTTTTATTTTTTTAGGGCCAAACCGTTTTAACGAAATCTATTTTTGACTTTTGATTCATTTAAGGAATGAAAAATAGAATTTTATACATATTTTTATTTTTTTGTAGTACGGAAATAACAATTTGAGTTTCCAAAATCAAAGTCAAATGGCCCCAAATTGCCCGTTTTGGTAAAAATGAAATATGTTAGGGTGAACATTGTAGTAGAATCATTTTTGGCCAGTTGGCCATGGTGGGTGCGGCGTACCCAAAAAGGGGCCTCCCAAGTATTTATATTCCCCGAGGGATTTTTAAAAGGGGGGGGTTTGGTTTCCTTAAATTCCCCCTTATTTTTTTTTTTTTTTTTTAAAATCCTAGGGGGAAAAAAAAAGGGTAAAAAAACAAACGTCAACGTCAATTGGTTGAGGGGATAAAAAGGGGGGGGGGGGGGGGGGGGGGGGGGGGGGGGGGGGGGGGGGGGGGGGGGGGGGGGGGGGGGGGGGGGGGGGGGGGGGGGGGGGGGGGGGGGGGGGGGGGGGGGGGGGAAAAAAAAAAAAAAAAAAAAAAAAAAAAAAAAAAAAAAAAAAAAAAAAAAAAAAAAAAAAAAAAAAAAAAAAAAAAAAAAAAAAAAAAAAAAAAAAAAAAAAAAAAAAAAAAAAAAAAAAGAAACCCCAAAAAAATTTTACCTCGAAATAAACACCAAATTCCTTGGGGATTTTTTTGGTTGGTGAGAACCCCACGGGGCCCAAAACCCAAAAGGGGATCGCAAGGGGGTTCAAAAGGAATTTGGAGAGGAAAAAGTTTTTATTTAGCCCAATTTAGCTCTATTTTTTTTTTGTTGGTTTTTGTTTTCTCTTTTTTTCGCTTCCCGGGGAAAGGGATGGTCTTTTGAAAAAGGGGGGTTCAAAATTCCTAATTAATTGCCACTTTGAAAATAAAAAGAAATTTATGAATTTTAAATTTTGATTTTTGGTTTTAGTGGATTTTTGTGACATTTGGGCTGTTCAGACCTGGGGTTCACTTAAAAAACCCAAAAACCTTCCCCCCTCGAGGCGGGACAATTTAATTCGGGGGATTTTTGTTTTAAATAAAATTACTCTTTGGGACCCTTGGCCTTCGGTCCGCGGGGTCCATGGGGTGACCAAAGGGCCATTGGGCTGTTATTTTATTTTTGGGAAAACCTGAAAATCTTTTTTAACCTTTTCATTGGTGATAAATTTAAAAATTTTTATCAACGTAAAAATATAAAATGGTTAAATAAGTCATGGCCCTGGTTTTGGGTTTTAAACGAAAAAATTTTTTGAAATCTTTGGAAACAAATTGTTGGCAGTTTCCATTCCGGCGTACGGCCCCCAAAAATAAGGAAACAAATCTGTTTTTAAATTGGGTTTTGCACTAGTTCCAAAAACATAACGAGGTGCAAAAAGAAAAGATATGTGTTTTAATTTCCGGGTGTTTTTAAAGTTTAAATAAAAAAATTCCCTTCCCCTTTTTAAAAAGAAACTTGTGGGTGAAAGTAAACGCGTGAAGGCGTAGAACTTCAAAAAAAATTTTTGTTTAAAATTTTATTTTTTTAATGCCAAAAGTCTTCTCTTTTGGGTTTTAAACCGGTAATTAAAAAGTAACTTTTGTTTATTCTGGGGTATTCAATTTAAATTTGAGGCCCTTCAAAACAAAATTACCCAAAATGCCGTTTTGTTTAAAACTGATAAAATTTTTTGGGGTTTTTATTGTAGGTCCCTTTTGGAGTTTGGCAGTTTGGATGGGCGAAGGGGTTCCACGGGTTTGGAAAATTTTTTAAAATTTATTTTAAATTTTAAAAATATTTTTAACTTTTATTTTAAAAATGAAATCTAAATAAAAATTTTTTATTTTTGGTGAAAATGAAATGTTTGTCTTTTTCGAAAAAAGAAGTCAAAATGATCCTAAGTTGCCCTACTTTAGACATAAAAATGTACATATTAGTAATATAATGTAGATATTATATTGAGTATAATGTGGATGTGTTTGATGATCATGTAATCAGTAGTCTATTTTCATCTTCGTCTTCATCTTCACTCTCAACAACGTCTCTGCCTCTTTCAATCTCGATGTCGTCGGGATCATCTTCCACATCGGATGCATTGTCTTGTTTTTCCCAAAATATTAACTTACCATTTGGGGGGCACGTGGCCTTCGGTCCACGCGTAGAGAAGTCCATCCGGGGTTCCCGACCAGCTGACTTAGGGGTTCAGGTATGTCGGGCACTGCATCTGTTGCTTTACCCCATATCATTGCTTGATAATTTTCACGCAGGATATGCAACCGTAAAGATGATTTTGCATGGTGGTAGTAAGCTGAGATCAGTGCCGCTGTAGTTTGTCAGTGGTTTAAACAGTGATTTTAAAAACCCTTTTTGCGAAAAAGATGTTAGCGAGTTTCATTTTCATCAGCAGTACTGGTCTCCCAATACATAAGGAAAAACAAATCTTCTAATTGGTCGCACGTAGTTTCTTCAACAGTAACCGAGGTGCCAAGAGATAAGATAGTGTTTCGAATTCGGGTGTTTCTCTGATAGTTTTAAATGAAAAAATTCCTCTTCTTTAAAAAGAACTTGTGGTGTCGCAACCAGTAACGCGTGAAATGGCGTAAGAACTTCACATAATTTTGCCCCTCTCTAAGAAATTATTTTTTTGATGTCTCAACAAGTCTTCTCTTTTGTCTCCAAAGCCAGTATCTAAAAGTACTTGTTGGTTTACTTGTGCGCGTATTTCAATAAGATGATAAAGGGACGTCAGTGTCAGGAGAACAAACAATTTATGCTAAAACTAGCGTCGTGTCGAGATGCTGCATGACAAACAGTGGAGCCATCATTCGACTATCGGGCTCTTCATGTGTAGATTGCAGCTCTTCGATGGTCGATTAGTCACGGTGTTTGTAAAAAAAAAATATTTGTAAATAAAATATGCATAACATTCTATTTTCAAATCATCACTCGAATCTAAAGCCTAAAATAGATTTTGTTAAAGTTGGCCAAAAAAATAAAATGTTAAAAAACCCATTTAAAATTTGGACATGTAGCGAAAAATGGAATTTGGAAAATGGGGGATTTTTATAATTAACAACCCCACATTTTTTCATTTCACCCAAAACGGGCCCCAATTTTGGGGCCCTTTTACTTGATTTTTGGAAAATAAAATTTATTTGGGACATCGGAGGAAGAATATGGGTTTAACCCCATATTTTCAAATTCCACGAAACTTTTAAAACCCCAAATAATTTTGAAAAAGATTTGGAATAAAAAAATTTTTAAAAACAGTTGAAAAAATAAAACCTTTAAAAAATTTACAATTTTGGTACCCCCTTAAGGGCCCATTCCACACTTCCAAACCCGGGGGCCCAAAATAAGATAAATTTTTCTCTAAATAATAAAAAACCCCTTTTAAAAAATTGTTCTTTTCGCAAAAACGGGAAATGGGGCCCAAAATTTTTCTTTGAAATTTTTTTGGAACAACCCCCAAAAATTGTTTTATTCCGGGACAATAAGATGGGAGGGGAAAAAATTATTTAAAAAAATATGCCCTAAACATTCTATTTTTCAAATCCCTTCGAGAATCTTTTAAAACCTTTTAATAAAAAAGCATTTTATTTACATCACCAACCCGATTTGCGGCTTACAAAAAAAAAAAATGGTTAAAAAACACCCCAAAATTTACTTTTGGGCCCTGTAGGGCCGCATCCACCACTGGCCAACTGGCCAACAAGTGGATTTCTACAAAAATAAAACCCTAAATAATTTATCAGTTTAACCAAAACGGGCAATTTGGGGCCCTTTTGACTTGATTTGGAAAACTCAAAATTGTTATTTCCGGACATACGAGGAAAAAAAAAAATATGCTTTAACATTCTATTTTCAAATCCTTACACGAATCTAAAGCCAAAATAGATTTTGAAAAAAAAGATTGGCATAAAAAATAAAAACAGTTGAAAATCACCCAAAAAATTTTCATTTTTGGACGCCCTGTACGGCGCACCCACCACCGGCCAACTGGCCAACAAGTAAATTTCTACTAAATAATAACAACCCTAACATAATTTATCATTTTTAAGCAAAACGGGAAATTTGGGGCCATTTTTAATTTGATTTTGGAAAACTCAAAATTGTTTATTCCGGGACATACGAGAAAATAAAAATGGCTAAAATTCTATTTTCAAATCCTTCAGAAACTAAAGCCTAAAATAGATTTTACAAACGATTTGGAAAACAAAAAATAAAAGCTGATGAAAATCATCCCCAAAATTTACATTTTGGACGGCCTGTAGGCCGCATCCACCACTGGCCAATGGCCAACAAGTGGATTTCTACTAACAAATATTAACCCTAACATAATTTATCAGTTTTAACCAAAACGGGCAATTTGGGGCCATTTGACTTTGATTTTGGAAAACTCAAAATGTTATTTCCGGGACATACGAGAAAAAAAAAATATGCTTAAATTCTATTTCAAATCCTTACACGAATCTAAGCCAAAATAGATTTGAAAAACGATTTGGCATAAAAAAATAAAAAACGTGAAAAACAAACAAAAAATTTACTTTTTGGACGGGCCCCCCTACGCCCCACCCCAAAGGCCAACTGGCCAACAAGTATTTCTACTAAAAATTTCACCCTAACATAATTATCATTTTAAACCAAAACGGGAATTTGGGGCATTTGAATTTGATTTGGAAAACTCAAAATTGTTATTTCCGACATACAAGAAAAAAAAATGTTAAATTCTATTTTTAAAAACCCTTTAAAAGAATCAAAAACAAAAATAGATTTTCCAACGGTTTTGGTAAAAAAATAAAAACGATAAAACACCCAAATTTCCCCTTTTTTACCCCTTTTACCCCCACCACCACTGGCTAACTGGCCAACAAGTGGATTTCTACTCCAAAATAACCACCCAAACATAATATATGGGTCTCCATTTCTCCGCAGGGGGGGGGGGGGGGGGGTCTCACTAATGGTGGGTTCCGGTCTAACAACGTTCATATTTCGCATGGACATTAAGATAAAGGTGATGAATTGCTTTTTGAAAAAAAAAGTTGAAAAAGTTAGCCAGAATCCATAGAATAAAGGTTTTAATATTTTTTTTTAGGTTTATAATAACAATTTATAAGTAACAATAGAAACTTGACAACAATCACCAACAATGCGTTCAAAAGGCACTTGATAAGTAAATATAGATCCCATTCAAACTGAAAACTTACAAAAAGCTCATCCATCAACGCGACGGGACTTTAGTGTTTTCCAAGTTATACATCTTCTGGCGTTATTCGCGAATACAAATCGCACGTGTGTGGATGCAATAATATAACGATTTTCCTTTGCTGTTCCACTTTCGTCAATGTTCATCATGGCAACAGACTCTTGTAGGCCTACACAGTACACACCGAGATTGTTAACAAATATTTATGTGGAATCTGTCCAATAGGATCAAAGGTCTATTAGATGAGCGAAACGAGTGAAGCAAGGAATCAATTTGACTATACTTAGAGACAAAACTCTCCTGTGTTATTAAGCTTACTAGGAAAACGCTAAAGTCCCGCCGCGTTGAAGGATGAGCTTTTTATAGTTTTTAGTTTGCGTGGCATATCTTTACTTTTGCAAGTGCTTTGTTTTGTTGCCTACGCATTGAAGTGATTGTTGTCAAGTTTCAATTGTTTCTTGTCAATTGGTATTATTTACATTAAAAACTTATATTAAAAGCTTTATTTCTATGGATTCTGGCTAACTTTTTTAACTTTTTCTTTCAAAAGGTACTACATCACCATAACCTTAATGTCCATGTATAATATGAACGTTGTAGCCCCACCTGTTTGGTCAGAATTGGCCAAAATGGCACGAAAATATCGCACAAAAATTAAAAAAACTTATTTTAAAAGCTTATTTCTATAGATTCTGGCTAACTTTTCTTTTAAAAAGCAATACATCACCATTACCTTAATGTTCATGTGAAATATGAACATTGTAGCCCAACCCGTTTGGTCAGAATCGGCCCAAATGTCACGAAAATATCGCACTAAAAATCGAAAAAAATCTTAAAAGTACGATATTCATGAGAAATATTTCTTCGATTGTACCCAAAAACGTAGCAAGTCTAAGTTCAGAGATTTCGAAGGTCCTGTCAAATTTCATCAAGATTGCATATGCCGTTTGCCCGGTAGAGAGCGAAACAAACAGACAAAAATACAAAAAAAAACAAAAAAACAAAAAACAAAAACAAAAAACAAAAAAAAACACCCAAGCAAAATTTTTTTGGGGGTCAGTGAAATGAAGTCTTCGATTCACTCGCTTCGCTCGCTACGCTCATCCAATAATTACTAGGAAGCTTCTCAACGCTTTTTCAGGCGCGTTGTTGGATGAGCGTAATTTTTTTTAAACAAAACAAGAGGTCGCTGGCGGACCTCTTGCAGTGCCTTCCCGCGCCGGTACTTTCCGCCGCATGTTCCTATCTGGTATAAAATACTTACTAATCCAAAGAAATCGGAGTAATTAAACTTATTTTTTCTCAAATGAATTTAAACAAAATAAGAATTAAAGAAACACTGTACCCCCTCAAATATCAGTGCGGTAAAATATAAGAACTTTAATTGTCAGGAACACTTTATGAAACAAAAATATGATGCGAGCTGATACGATTACCCAAAAAACATAATGTGAATTTATTTCATAACACGATTAATACATCATGGGTTAAGATTTTTCTCTGTAAATGGCCTCCTGCCGTTTACTGTAGGGCGCGATCAATTACAAAGGCATACATATTACTAGGAAAACGCTAAAGTCCGCCGCGTTGATGGATGAGCTTTTTAAAGGTTTTAGTTTGCGTGGGATATCTTTACTTTTGCAAGTGCTTTGTTTTGCTGCCTACGCATTGTAGGTGAATGTTGTCAGTTTCTTTGTTTTTGTCAATTGGTATTATTTACCATAAAAACTTGTATTAAAAGCTTTATTTCTATGGATTCTGGCTAAATTTTTCCACGTTTTCTTTCAAAAGGTACTACATAACCATAACCTTAATGTCCATGTATAATATGAACGTTGTAGCCCCACCCGTTGGTCAGAATTGGCCCAAATGTCACGAAAAATATCGCACAAAAAGTCAAAAAAACGTATATTAAAAGCTTTATTTCTCTCGATTCTGGCTAAACTTTTTCAACTTTTTCTTTCAGAAAGCAATACATAACCATACCTTAATGTCCATGTGAAATATGAACGTTGTAGCCCCACCCGTTTGATCAGAATTGGCCCAAATGGCACGAAAATATCGCACTAAAAATCGAAAAAATCGTAAAAGTACGATATTCATGAGAAATATTTCTTCGATTGTACCCAAAAACGTGGCAAGTCTAAGTCAGAGAAAACGAAGGTCGTGTCAAATTTCATCAAGATCGCATATGCCGTTTGCCCGGTAGAGAGCGAACAAACAGACAGAAAAACGAAAAAAAAAAAAAAAAACAACAAAAAAACACCCGAGCTAAATTTTTGGGGGGTCGGTGAAATTGAAGTCTTCGCTTCGCTCATCAATAATGTATTTGGAACTTCAACCGACAATAAACATTAACTTTCAGTACGATAAAAAAACTTTGAGAAAATCAAAATATTGAAAAAACAATAAAAGTTATCACATACAAAAAAAACTGTAGAACTTACTCGAGTGTCTCTGCAGGACGTAGTCTCTTAGAAGCAATATGGATAGTTGATGCATAACACGTCTCTGGTTATCGCGTGATTATTTCGTATTGTCTTATTATTTAGAAACGTGTTGAAAAGGCCACATCTAGCAAGTGCTTCAAAAATAAATTATAAGTTTTAGCTTTCTTTCTGGTGGTGAACGGTGCGAGCGTAGGATATTCTTATGGGGTAAACACTCCGCCGTCAGCAAGTATACTCCTTAGAGCGTTGCGAGAATCCGCTACCAGAGCTCATACAAAGAACTTGGAGCACACTTTCATAATGAATTAGAACTTTTACCGACATTAAACATGTTGTAAACATGTGTATTCGGTACTAATGAAAAAATGACTGGTGGAAAATAATTTATTTTTGAGCGAGCAAAGCGAGCGTCTCCACTTGACTCTTATGGCTCGAATGTCTGTTTTTTTTTTTTTTTTTTTTTTTCTGTTACTGCTTCGATACAGGTCGCACCGTTTCTCTGATCGACCTGAAATTTTGCACACATGTACATACCACCTAGGCGGGTTGCTGTATAGTTTTTGAACAAAATCCGATCGTTGGTTATAAAAAATAAAAAATAAAATAAAAAAATAAATAAAAAAATAAAAATGTACCGATCGTTATGAAATTTTGCAGGGCCAATAAGTACAACATTCTCTCCTATTTTCCAAATTTTCAGCTAAATCGGTCAAGACCTTAAAGACTTATTGGTAATCATATTTCAAAAAATGATGTTAAAAATGAAGGAGGCAGTGAAGATACAAAGATACACTTTAGAAGGCATGACGTGAATTAGAACAATGCAAAGATGTTGGAATAGTATAAAGTGTACAATGTCAATATCCAGTTAGGCCTACACTGTGTGGTGGGCCTTATGGGAATGTCGTACTCGGGTCATGTTGCACGTACCGGTGCTCGCTCAACAACGCTTCCAACTGAGCGTTTTCCTAGTTATACTCATATAAGACAATGAAAGCAACAACAAAAATTGCTAATTTGTATTGTGACTGCTAGATCACCAGGCTTAATATTATGTGAGTAGAAGTTATAAAACGTAATTTTTAGTAAATCTCCCCTGTAACTTTGAGAAGTACATCTTATATATACATCGGTTTTAAAATTATTTAAAAACCTTGAGTCTTTTAGTAA
>JAMZAV010016781.1:0-14409 GCA_024449915.1 Sweltsa coloradensis | reverse complement strand
AAATTTTTTTTCATTCCCCCAAATTCAGTCAAATTTTTTTTTCTCATATGCAGTTCTATTTTGGGGATCTCAAGTCATGCTAAAAAAATTTTCTAATAAAAAAAAGGGGGGTGAGAATAATCGCCGGTATATCAAGGCGACATTCATGTAAACCTTTTCATAATCTTCATATATTGATTTTCACCCGAAAAAATTTTGTCGCTTCCACATTGCACCCCTTATCCGAAGTTTTAACAAATGAAAAAAAACCACTCTCAAAAAACGCGTATAACTCAAAATTTTTCTTTCCCTACTTTCAACCAAATTCACTATTAAAAACAGTCCAAGCTACTCTGTAGAAAAATTTTTACAAAAAATTTCCCACAATCCAAAAAAAAAAGATCCCCAAAACATCATTTAAAATTTAAAAATTAAAATTTTTCTCATTCAAAACCCCTTTTTTTTCTTTTAGGGGAATTTCCTTATTGCAAAAATTAAATTTAACAAACACATTTTTTCCCCACCCCTTCTTGTCCATCACAAACGATGTATTTTATCTATCTATTTTATTAATTTTTTCTCTTAAAATATTTTAGTTTTACTTTTTATATTTAATTCAATGATAGGCTAGTTATTCACTCCCCCCCGGAAATTTTTTTTTATTGGGTAAGAATTTGAATAAAGAATGAAATGAAATAAAAGAATAAAAAGTCCAGAGTACCCCTACGTATCCACCCCAACGCTTTTACTGCTCTTTAGGAATCCCCCGTCAAGCTGGGAAATTTTTAAAAACCCCCCAAAAAACCCAACTCAAATTTGGGGGTTTTTTTAACCACCCGGGCAAATCTGAAGTCCCTCAGTTTCTTCTTCCTCGTAGGAATCAACCCATAGTATCCGGGACGTATCTCACGCTCAAGCTTTCTACTGCCGTCTCTGGGAACCCTTCAAGCTGGCTCTACCCCCTTGACCTGACCTCGATACACAAAATCAGACGTACGTAGGTTACATACCTTACTAGCAGAAATGCTGTTGGATGTTTTGGGCTAGTTTAGTCTGCATTCCTGGTCAACACCCGGGCTGAAGCTCCCAACAGTTTCTTTTTCCTCGTAGGAAATAAAAGCCAAGTATCCTGTCGTATCCCCCTCAACGTTTTACTGCCGTCTTAGGGAACCCCTTTAAAGGGGGGCGAAAACCCCCTTTGGCCCTTGACCCGATCACACAACCAGACGTAGGTTACTCCCTTTCAAGCATGCAATGCTTTTGGATGTTTGGCTTTTTAGTCTGTTTCCCCTGGTAAACACCCTGGTGAAGCTCCCTACAGTTTCTTTTTCCCTCGTAGGAATCAATCCAGTAGTATCCTGCGTATCTTCCCCCAAAACGCTTTCTATGCCTCTCTGGGAACCCCCGAAAGCTGGGCGCTACCCCCTTGACCTTGACTTTGATACACGCCCCCCAGACGTGGGGCTACAACCTGACTAGAGCAATGCTGTGGACCTCTTGTCTAGTTAGTCGCACCCCGGTCAACACCCGGGCTGAAGCCCCCTAATTTTTTCTTCCTCGTAGAATAAAGTCATGTACTGTCGACTCACCCTCAACGCTTTTACTCCGTCCTGGGGAACCCCCGTCAAGCTGGGCCACCCCTTGATTTTGACTTGATACACGCCACCCAGACGTAGGCTACATCCCGCTAGCATCCCATGCTTTTGGGACGCTTTGTCTAGCTTAGTCGATCTCTTGGTCAACATCCGGGTGAAGCCCCTACGGTTTCTTCTTCCCGTGGGAATTAAGCCCCGTAATCCTGTAAATTTCCACCTAAACGCTTTCACGGCCGTCTCGGGGAACCCCCGTCAAGCTGGGCGCTCCCCTTGACCTTGACTTTGATACACCCCCCCTCAGACGTAGGCTACTCCCTGACCAACTGCAATGCGTTGGCCCCCTCTTGTTTGCTTAGTCGCATTTCCGGTCAACGCCGGGTGAACTCCTTACAGTTTTTCTCCTCGTAGGAATCAAGTCCGTAGACCTGTCGTATCTCCCCCTAAACTCTTTTTACTGCCGTCTCTAGGAACCCGTCAAGCTGGCGCTCCCCCCTTGACCTTGACTTTGATACAGCCACCCAGACGTGGTAATCCCTGACTAGCTGCCATGCTGTTGGACGCTCTTGTAAAGCTTGTCGCATCTCCGGGTCACAGCCTGGTGAAGCCCCTACAGTTTTTTTCCTCTAGGAATCAAGTCCATGATCCTTCGTATCTACCCTAAAGGGTTTTTATGTCGTCTCTAGGGAACCCCCCGTCAAGCTGGGCCTCCCCCCTTGACCTTGACTTTGTACAGCCCCCCGGGACGTAGGTTTATCCCGACTAGCAGCCTGCTTTTTGGACGCTCTTGTCTAGCTTGTCTGTCCCCGGTCAACACCCGGGCTGAAGCTCCCTACAGTTTCTTTTCCCTCGTAGGAATCAAGCCCGTAGTATCCTGTCGTATCTCGCCCTCAACGTTTTCTACGCGTCTCTGGGGAACCCCCGTCAAGTGGGCGCTACCCCTTTGCCCTTTGACTTTGAACCCCAAACCGGGTATGTGATTTTCAGCACTTGTGGGTCATAATGCGACAGAAATTTCGTCCCCTGAAATATTTTTTTGTTAGGTATATATTGATTAACCTTCATTTATGAGTACATTCTACTTTAAAAAAGCAAAATATTAAAAAAAAATAAATAAAAAAATAAAAAAAATCATTTTAGAGTTTACCCCTCAGTACAGAACTGAGGGGGGATTAAATTAAAGACACTGAGCCAAAAACCCCGTAACGCTGACCCACGACGAGCGAACAAGACCAGCAGCACCGGCATATTAGGAAAACCGACAATCAAACTGGCACGATTCCACCCCCGGGCGGCCCAGAATCAACAAGGGTGATTCTGAAAAACCCTCGAATTTTTTATGTTCCTCGTTACTAGGACGGCTCCCCAAAACACCATTTACAAACCTAAGTCAAGAACTGGGAGACTTTAAATCAAATTAAAGTTAAAAATGCTTTTTTGCGGGAACGAACCCTGGGGCCCTTTGGCATTGAAGCAAAGACTAACCCCAGAACATACAAATAACACAAGCTTTTTTTACAAATAATGACAATTAATACCTCCAAAAGACATCAATAAGTTGTTTAAAGGGCTAAGGTGAATTTAAAGTTAAAACCTTTTGCTGTTTAATACTATTATAAATAAAATTTATTATTATCTGTGGTTTTTAAAGAGCCCAAATCACGAGCTTCTGGTCACAAGGTTCTTGTAGGGGCTTCCTTTTCTGTGAACTTTTGTAGGAGGGGTGAGGACGGTTTTAAAAATGCCCCCAGGGAAAGCTTTAGGTTGAAAATGACAGCCCTGCAAAAACATGTTTTCCAAAGGGGGGGAAAAGGGTTTTGCCATAGAGTTGATAAGCGAAAGAAGACTCAACAAAAACCACTGAACCAAAAACTTGTTGTTGAGTATCTAAAGCAATGACGAATAAAACTTTGCGTAGCAAAGCGCAGACGTCGGTCTCCTATCCTTCCAACCGAGCCTACAGGGACTTTTAGAAACCCCATCATATCAGGAAAAATCATTTCACTGCAACAAGAATTTAAATCTAGTTGAATGAACAAAGATGAGGGATTATTTGATCGACACGGGATAAGAAAATACGAAACAGAGGCGGACTTTTTAAATTTGCGTGTATGTTTTAAACGAAAAAAATTGTCATAACTTCATAAAAACAAATCAGAAAAGCCCGGGGTGGCCAATGTAGAAAATTATTTATAATAAAACCAGTGTAGGCCTAAATTTCCCATTAGGCTATAGGACTACATTCAATTAATGTAACTTTTAACACTTTTTACAACCCCCTGGGCCCCCTCCTAGGAAACCCTAGACCTGAAACGCCTATAGTTCAGACACACTCCCGCCACAAAAACTATTTTTAATTATTTAAAAGCCTAAAAAGCTAGGCGGATTAGCCTAAAAAAATTGGGTTTTTTTTGGGGTAGAGGGCTAAATTTTGGGGATTGTATACTCAAAACAAATTTTTCCAAAAAAATTTCCCCTCGGGGGAGCCAGGGAAAAACCCACCCCGGTAAGGGGGGGGGGTGGGGGGGGGGGGGAAAAAAAAGGGCATTTTCAAAAAAATTAAAAAATTTCAAAAATCAAACTAAATTTCATCCAAAGTTACAAAATTTTTAAACATTTTGAGAAAAAAGCCCAAATTTTTTAATAAAAAAAATATATATAAACCATATATTTTAAAATCAAACCCAGTTTTTACCCCCTTTGTTTTTTTTTTCACAAATTTACCCACTGTGCGGGGAAGGTTTAAAGGCCTACCTTTACGGGTTAAGTGTTTAGGGCCGTAAATTTTTTTAAAAAACCTCAAAAGAATGTCTCAAAAAAATTGGCCCGGGGAAAACCCTCAAAAAAGTTTCTTGCTTATAGGGGGAAAGGGGGGGTTTAGTAAAAGGGTTTGATAAAACTTAAAAAAAATTTCCTTTATTCAAATTTATTTTTAAGAACCCCCATATTAATGTGTATTGTAGAAAAAGGTTTTCAAACTTTAATTAAAAAAAAAAAAAAATTTCACCATTTTGTAAATCAAACCCGGTTTTTGGCCCCCCTTTTTTCCCATTTTCAAAAATTTACTCAATTTACGAAAGTGTATCGTGGGGGACCCCCTTTTTTTTGTCCAAATTCTCCTAATATTACGAATTAGGACGAAAACAAGATTTTGTGATGTTTTTGGGTACTTTTTCCCTAAAGTACTTTGATCCCTTTTTAAACCCAAATTCACCCCCAAATTTTAACGAAAGGTATGGGTGACCACTTCTTTTTGGTTCAAAATTATCCCAAAAATAAGAAAAAGGTTTAAAAAATAAAGTTTTTTAACCCCCTTAGGTACAGTTTCACTCAATGGATATTGACCCCATTTTCAAAAGTTTACTCAAATTAACGAAAGTCTATCATTTTGATGACTCGTTTTGTCTCAAATTATCCTAATAATACGAATTAGGACGAAAGATTTGTCATACCTTTGGTACATTTTACTGAAAGGACTTTGATGCTATTTTCACCCAAATTACTCAATATTAACGAAAGTGTATCTTGTGACCACTCGTTAGTTAAAAAATTTTCCTAATTTATTTATTTTATTTATTTATTTTATTGTTTATCCTTTTTTTTAACAACAAGAAAAGGCGTCGACACTAGTAAATATTACGAAATTAGGACGAAAATAAGATTTTTAAAACCTTCTACCCCGGGCGGCGGGCGCAGGCGGGGTAAATTTGTTAGAGTTGCTGATTGATATTGCCATATTAATTTTTGTTGCTAATTCTTTCATAAAATACTTTATAAAAAAAACAGTAGTTATGAATAGGTACCATACAAACGGGAGGATCGATGATGGAAAAAAACGCTCATCCATCAACGTGACTGTATTAAATAGCATACGCAACGCGGCCAGTATTCACAGTGCATAATTCAAACATCATAAATGTATTATTTGATGAATAGGTGTGTGACTCTCGACTACAAAACCCCCAATTTATTAGGCTATGTTCTAAATAGGCTATTTTACGCTTATTTTTAGAAAAATAGGTCAAAGAACCTTGTGTGAAAATGTACCCAAGGTGTTAAAAATCTTATTTTCGTCCCTATTTTGTAATATTAGGATAATTTTGAACTTAACGAGTGGTCACAAGATACACTTTCGTTAATATTGAAATAAATTTGTAAAAATAGCATCAAAATTCCATTCATTTTTTAAAAAAGGGAAACCAAAGGTTTTTAAAAAAATCTTATTTTCGTCCTTATCTTTAAATTTTTTAGGAAAAAAATTTTAACAAAAAACGGGGGTGGTTCCCCCCAACGATACCCCTTTCTTTTAAAATGGAGGGGAATTTTTTTTTAAAATGGGGTCAAAGGTCCCATTAAAGTGAAAACCTGTCCCTAAGGTTTTTTAAAAAAATTTTTTTTTATCCTATTTTTTTTGTTTTTTTTGGGCAAAATTTTTGAAAAAAAACGAGGGGTTTTTCACACGATACACTTTCTTTTAATTTTTGGGTGGGGGTTTTTTTGGGTTAAAATGGGATCAAAGTCCATTGAGTAAAAATATCCCCCAAAGCATCACAAAATTTTGTTTTCGTCCTCTTCTTTAATTTAGGGGGGGGAATTTGTGAACAAAAAGGGGGTGGTACACGATACATTTTTTCTTTAATTTTTGGAGTAAATTAGGGGAAAATGGGAAAAAGGGGCATAACGGATCAATTTACATTAAGGGTAAAAATTTTAAATTTTTTTAATTAATTTTTAGGCCCTTTTATCTAAAAATTTACCCTTTTAAAAATTGGCTTTTTCTAAATATAATTTTTTGGGGAAATAGGGGATTTTCTTTTTTTTTTTAGTTTTTTTTAAAACCCCTTTTTACTCCCACCCCCCCTTTTTCCCCTTAGTCAACCCAAACTTTTTTTGAGGGGCTCCTGGGGCCCAAATTTTTTTGAGTTTCTTTTTTTCCTTTCCTTGGGGTTGTTTTAGAAAAAAAATTCACCGGCCCTATCACTTAAAAACCCGGGTAACTGGTGGGCCCTTTAATTTTTCCCCCCCAGCACAGTGGGTAAAATTTGGGGTAAAAAAAAAGGAAAAAAAAGGGTTTTTAAAATCTGGTTAGATATACTTTAAAATTGGGAATATATATTTTTTTTTTAAAATTTGGACTTTTATCTAAAATTTATGGATTAATTTTGTAACTTGAGGATAAAATTTTAGTTTGTTTTTTTAAATTTTTGAATTTTTTAAAAAAAATTTTACTTTTTTTCACCCCTTTTTTCCCCCCCCCTTAAACCCGGTTGGATTTTTTCTTTGGCCCCCTCAAAGTAAAAAATTTTCATAAAATTGGTTTTTTTCTGAGTATAAAATTTTCCCAAAAAAAAAGCCCTCTCCCCAAAAACAAAACCCCAAAATTTGTTTTTTGTTTTTTCCCTTTAATTTCCGTTTGACAAATAATCAATTTTAAAAAATAGAAATAATATTTTCCAAAAAACCCTTTTTAAATTTGGGGTTTTTAATTGGGAAAATTGGATTTAACTGAGACCTTTTTGGGGAAAGGGAAAAAAGGTTTTTTTTTTTAAAAATAATACCGAGAAAATCGCCATCTTTGGGTTTTGGTTTTAAAACCGTTTTGTTCCACAAAGGCTGAAAAATTTTAAAAATGACTTTTTCCCTTTAGACGGGGGTTGGGTTTTTTTCTGTTTCAAAATGGCTCAAAAATTTCCACGCTCCCCCCCCCCCCAAACTGTTTGTCCTAGCGCTTAGCTTAAAAATTTATCATTGCCCTAAACGGGGACACCCCTTTGTCCCCAATTGTTTGAAACATCAACAAAACTAAACCAAAGTCCTTTTTTTTAGAAAAAAAGAAATTGTTTGAGTTTAGTTAAATTTTTTTTAAAGGGGTTGGGGGTTTTTTGTTTTGGGTTTCTAAAATGGAAAATTTAAAAATAGTTATTAGTTTGTCTTGAAAAAAAAGGGAATGGGGAAATAAAAAAGGATTTTTCACAAAACCTTGGGGGGAAATATTATTAATAGGGGATCCACGAGTCCGTGAAAAACTGGGCCCAACAAGAAAAAGCACAAAACCCAGCCCTGGGGGGTAACTCGACCTCCCCTAATAGATCCGGATTTTTTTGTGAAAAAAAAAAACATTTCCCCGGGCAGTGACTGGGCCCATAAAAAAAAAAAATTTTTGGGGGGCCCTATATTTCCCTTTTGGGACTAGGCCTACTGAAACGGCGACGACTGGGGAACCCCGGGGCCAGGGAAGGTAAAATTTAAGGAAACCAGACTAGATAAAATTGTGGAAAGTTGCAATGGGAGAAAAGATGTCCTTGGGCTGGCCCAACCCAAAAAAAATCCCCAAAAAATTGATGGCCCAAAAAGATCCCAAAATCCTTTAAAGGTTTGCTAAAAAAGCAAGGGGGAAAAAAATTTTAAAAAATTTAAAAAGGGAAGGCCCCGAAAACTGGGGCAAACTCGAGCCCCCCCCATTAGCCTTGGGGGGAACACCAAACCCCAAATAGGCCTCCCAGGTTTGTAGCCTAGGTCCCCTAGAGTTTGGGTATTCCGTTTAAAAAGGGACCCTTTTTGCATGGTCCAAAATTCCCAAAATTAAAGTGGCCGGGGGATTTTGGGGGACCCAGGGGAAATTTTTGCGGACTTGTAAAGACATTTCTCACATGCAGATATTTTGGCCCACGTGCTGGGTGGCTATCGCTATAGTCATCTCCGGGGAGATGCTAAAACCGTTGGTGGCAAGGCCCAAAAAATTAATTTTTAGACCTCCAGGGGAAAAAAGGTTTTTTTAAGATCCAGCAGGTTTATACTTTTTTCAAGACCCTTTCCGCTTAGGAAAAACCCTGAAAGGCAGTTTTACATGGGGGAGAAAAAACAAAAAAAAGGGGAATCCCAAATAAAAAAACGTTTATTCAAAAAAAGGGTATGCTGCTTTCAACGCCTATAAAGGGGACCGTCCAAATTCTGCCCCCAAAAGGACAACTATTGAGCTATTTGACGTCGCATACGCCCTTTTTCCTACGAGCACCGTTTCCCTCAATCAACCCAAAAGGGAGCCACGACCCCGAGCTATTCAAATAGAGCATGATCTCGAATCTGAGGACAGTCCCCGAAGGATCACCGTACCCAGAGAAAGCAGGCCATCACAAAATGCACCTCAAGCAGTGGACGTACTACCGGCAAGCCGACGATCAACAGCATCACTGGAGACAATGATGCAACAGTCTGAAACAACATCCAACAGAAACGTTGAATGTTACCATTGCCAAGGATTGAGTCACTACTCCTCCGATTGCGATCAACCTCCTACCATCCGCACTCAAGAAATAAGAGCTGCTCGTCAGGGAAACGGAATGGGGGGAGGCCCTTTGTAGACACCTCCCCAACGAGTAGATTAAAACAAACAAGTGACATCGGACACTGGGATAGTTTATACCGGGAGAAATTAACCGAGTTATGTAGAAAGAAAAACTACGAAAAAGATAGTGAATTAACAGAAGAAGCACGGACAACCAGATTAGAACCTAGAATCAGTCACGAGAGGAT
This sequence comes from Sweltsa coloradensis, assembly GCA_024449915.1. Taxonomy (NCBI): domain Eukaryota; kingdom Metazoa; phylum Arthropoda; class Insecta; order Plecoptera; family Chloroperlidae; genus Sweltsa; species Sweltsa coloradensis. The sequence continues at coordinate 5,305 of JAMZAV010016781.1, read as the reverse complement.
TTCCATTGATGGATGGCAAAGAGAGAAAAAACTTTACCCCAAGGAACTAAGGAAAGATAGAAGCGAAACTGTGGAGGAAAATAGGGGAAAAGCAGGCCTAGATACAATGATCTTGCTCAATGCTCGCCATGAAGAGAAGAGAAACCGAGAAGAGAAAGAAAACCAGCAGAGAATCGAGTTGGAAACACTTCCTGCAGAAGAGAAGGAACTTTTGAAACTGTGTGGACGCTGACTTTGCTGACAACTTACGACTGTCTATTGATGCAGAAGAAACAGAGATTAGAAGAGATACAGACTTGACAGGTGAATATGATTGTGGACTTTCTACGAAAAATGAGGAATTTCAAACAGATGAAGCAATATCAACAGAGTTTCGAAGAGATACAAACTTGTCAAGTGTAGTATTGGCAGATGATTATAACCGAATGCAGAAGAAGGAATTCATGCAGGTTTTGAACCTAAATGGATTGGACCATCTCACATCGTGGACAAAATCGGCAATGGTATGGATACAAATTGATTGCAACGTTCCAAGAGGGGGTTCCACGAAGTATCACCGCACCCAGATACAGAAGATACGCCAGCGTGATCCTCGCTCGATTCATTACTGCTGACGACGCGTCTCGTGTGAACGAGGAAGAATTTCCGCTAGAAATGCAGATCCAGGAAGGGCCGGAGCAGGATGTGTGACGTCAGCTATGGACGAAGAAACTATCGTCGACCTACCGCCAAACAAGGAGCAGCAGACCGATAGAGACGAGAGGACTACATAGGAATAATTAGTTTATTTTCAAGTTATCAGTAATCTCTTCGATCACCAAGAACTTAAGTCTGTAGGGGGGGAATGACACCGCCTGTACAATGTTGATACATTCTGGCCAACAAAGTACCTTGTTTAGAAAATAGTATTGTTGAGTTAGTTGATGTTTTTAAGAGTTGGAGTTGTGTTTTGGTCTGCAATGGAGAATAGAATAGTTATTAGTTTGTCTTGAATAAAAGAATAGAATAGAAGATTATCACGAACCGTGGGTGCATATTATTAATAGTGTATCCCACGAGTCCGTGATAAACGGTAATAGGTTGTTTACATTAATTGGACCTTAATATTGATGTCCTCCTTTGTAAATCAGTTTTTTAACTGCATACGATTTACTTTAAATAAATAAACAAATAAAATAAATAAAATATATTCACTGCTTTTATGTATTTCTTAGTTTTTTTAGGAATTGAAATAAAATAACCACACGGATTACCCGTAAAAAATGTGTTCATATTTAAAGTATTAGGTTCAACATATGATATAAGTTTAACCTTTGAATTATAATAGGTGAAAAAGTGCATTACATATATATTCAACTGAATTGTATCTTACCGGGAAACCCTGAATTAAATTAGTCTCAATGGGCAGCGAGACTGAATTGCGCAGACCTGCTTCGTTTGATATGTCACCTTGTTCGCTATTGATCGAGACGTCACTTATGTCTCGCAGATTTGCGATCAGGACTTTCCACAGGACATTCAAATGCATCATCAGGTAAATCGGTAAAGTCGTCAAAGTAAGAGGAAACATTGCTATCTCAATTATGTAGCTTAGTAAGTAAAAGATGGTTAATTCGTAAGCAGGAAACAGTGTAACGTCGTAGGGTAATGATAGTCTGAAAAGAAGATACATGGATAAAATGTTAATTGAAACAACTCGGATTTGTATCAATTTTATTTTAAATATATGGTTTCTGTTAGCTAAATTAATACTAGAAATATGTTTAGGTCTAAGTGTTATTTCTAAAAAAAAAACTCATTGTGCATTTTTTTCTGGTTTATATGGTATTATCACTTTTTTAATTTTGTAATATATTTCTTCTGTGATACAAATTCTTTCGTATTATATCAAGTACATTAAACATTAGATCTTCGCAGGCATACGCTTAGTCTTATAAAGACGAAATAATTGGAGTTTGGCACAAGTTGTGTGTATTTATGTTTGTATGTAATTATAAACAAACTTAAAGCCTACTTTGTTTATTTGGATTAAGGGCGCGTCAACCGCTAGGTCATAATTCACCCACTCTAGCAGAGGGGATATGGGGAGGAGGGACCTACGCTGGTCTGAACCAGCCATGGTTAGGGGCAGGAAAAGGGGGGGTTCTCACATCGCGCTCCTCATAGTCTTTGTCATCGTCATCGTTCGTTGTGTCAATTGTCATCGTCGTCGGAGAGGTCGTCAAGGGAAAGAGGAAGTGTACCCGACGATGGTTGGCAGAGCTCGCCTCTAGTTTCGAGGAGTAATAAATAATACTTATCTTAACAGCTTATGTTTGCGAAATTGACTGATTCTCTTGAATCGCCTTTTACGATAAGCATAACCATGTTCTGGGCCAATTCTATACCAGGCCTAAAAGGAGCTTTTTAGGATTAAGGTCGTATGCTGGTGAGAACCTCCTTTTTTGGTTTTCTTCTATTTTTAGTTTTGTATTCCTATTTGTTTAATGTTAATTAATATATAATTTCCAACTTATAATATACTACTTTAATATACTATCAGCTAAAGTTGTTGTCTTATTATACACTGTGTAATGTTATTTCATAATAAGTTCATTCAGTTTGTGAACATTTATGTAGTCTCCGCCTTTGTTAATCAGATTTTACAACTGAATAGAATGATATTATACACCAGTTCTTAACAGATGTTTCAGATAATATGATATGCAAAATCAAACGTTTCACCCTGACCTAAGAAAGTAATATGTAAAAAATAAACACATAAATTATAGCACTCACTAGTATATTTCTCGATTTGGTTAGTCGGGAAACACTACCGTAGGTATAATTGTTATTATTTACTACAATTCAGAAATTAAAAAAGTCCGCCCCAACCGGGAATCGAGAAATCCATCGATTCAGATGTATAATGCAACTACAATTCAGAGCTTAAAATGTACCGTCCTGGTGGTCTAGTCATGGTTAAGACGCCTGTCTGGAATGCGGGAGATCCGTGGTTCGATTCCCGGTTGGGGCGGACTTTTTTAATTTCTGAATTGTAGTAAATAATAACTCACTAGTATACTTACTCATCAAACAATTTTCTATGTGGGACTAGCTCAATAAATGTCAACAACATTGTTAGAGTGACAAAAGTGAATTCCATTCCCAAAATTAAGAATTTTGACCTTTTGTTGCATTTAGCTTGAGATGTGCGCAATCTCATTCCTTTGTTCATCTCCATCTAGTTCCAATGATAAACTTGCTTCTTCTATACTTTCCATGAGTATTTTCAGATCTTTCTTGCTACGTGCAAATACCACTAGATTGGTGATGCTTATTAGGGAGACCAATATATTCACACAATGGTTGAATATTTTCTCCTTGTGATCCAGGTTAATATAAATTTGATAACCGTAAGCGGCATCCACACTGATTGTTCGCGCGACTATGATCCAAGGGTACCAGGAGCGCAGGAGACGAAGAGAGGCTCGAAGATTGGGGTGACGCAGAACAAAACGAGCGAAGCGGGGGCTGAAGTAATTCAAGTCGTCGTTATGAGCGGGGTCAGGGTCTTCGTCCCACACACCTGGAAGAGAATGAAGACGACGTGAGATATTCAGTTTTACTTTATTTGATTTTGGGCACGTCAACAGTCAGGTCAGGTCATTATGCGCCACTCTTGCTAGGGGATGTGGGGAGAAGAGTCCCATGCTGGTCTAGAGAAAGTTCCTCCACTCTTGTGGTACGAGCATGAAGCATCAATTGTCACACTCTCACCTCAAAGTCTTGATCTCTTACTACATTTGAGTATATTATGTTTATTTTCAAGATCAACATTGCCACAAAGCACTTAATTCTTAGAAACCATAATTCAATTCTTCTAAGTGATCTTCAATAGATAGTGAAACTGCAAGCTGATCTTCTACTTGCATAATGAAGACCAGAGGGACATGTTTGAGCCCGATAATTTTAGTCGAATTGAATTGCCTAGTGTTTTTTTGTGTAGGCTAAGTAAAGGTCGTTTAACCTCTGGCTAGCCTCGGGGATGTAGGTGGGAGTCCCAATCTGAAAGTCAGAACCAGCTACGGTGGAGCAAGAGGGGGGGGGGGGGTTCTCATGAATAACGGCTGGAACAGCAATTCGTTGTTAATTGTTATAAAGGCAATATTTAATTTATCTGGCGTTAAAGAAGGAATAATATTACAGCCCCTTAACAAACTCACCCATGTGGAACATGACCTTGGTGGTGAATCCCATGAAGACTGGCCTCTCTTGCGGACGAGTTGGAGACTACGGGAGACATTCGCTCATTCCCTCCGACGACGTGAGAATCTAGGACGCTTCAACTGGATAGGTCATATTACACCGCCTGTGATATTGTAAGATAAATTGGATGAGCGTAGCGAGCGTAGAGAGCGAAGCTAAGATTCCATTTCACTACACTGTGGAAAAAAATCCGGAATGTTTTTTTTTTTCTTGTTTTTTTTTTTGTATTTTGTGTGTCGTGAACACGATTCCGGCTAAACCCAATACTCCAATTGCGATGAAATTTTATGGAGGTCTATGAAATTCTGAACGAAGAACTGCACGGGGGAAAAATCGATCGAAAAATTATTCTCATGAAATCGCAATTTACGATTTTTTTCGATTTTTAACAAAATTCTTCGATTTATAACACCTGCATGCTTCGTCCGATTGTAATAATTTTTTCACACAACCTTTATTTTTATGAATTGATATATTTGTGTGAATTTTGAGCGTTATCGAAGATAAATTTCTTTAAAAAGTCGCAATTTTTGGAATTTTTTGATTTTCAAATTTCTTTGGCTTATAGCACCTACATGTTTTATCCGATCGTAATGATTTTTTCACAGAACCTTTAAATTTAATGAATTATATATTCGTGTGAAATCTGAGGCGCAATCGAAAAAATTATTTGTTATGAAATCGAAATTTTACGAGTTTTTTTCTTTTGTAAATTACGAATAATTAAAAAAAATTAAAATTAAAGTTTATTTTTTATTTAATTTAAATTAATTTTAAAAAAATCAACTAATAATGGTTTTTCACAGTACAAAGAAAATCGCATAATTACAACCCAATGCACCAATTACGTCATCAACAACGCGGCGGATTAAGCGTTTTCCTATTAAAATGTTATATTACATACTTAAAATAACAGTAATACCAGAGCGATAAAGAAAAGGAAACTCTTTATCGACTTGGTAATACAAGATATTGAAAAAAAACTTCACCAATCTGCTTTTGATTTTTTTATTTTATTCGTTATTTCTGATCGATGCAACTTTAAAAAAAAAAACCA
>JAMZAV010016780.1:0-16566 GCA_024449915.1 Sweltsa coloradensis | reverse complement strand
ATGAGGGTTATTTTAGAACAAGTAAAAATATATCTTACCCAGCTAAGTCTATTTTTCTGAGAATGATTTCTTGGAGGAGAGTTATTACAACAATAAATTACGTTAGAGTTATATATTTTATCTTTAATTATAGGGTTTTCTGATTAATCGTGGTATAAGGGCACGTCAATTTGTAAGGCCATTATGCGCCACTCTAGCCTATGCTAGGCTAGGGAGGAATGCCCGATGCTGGATCCAGACTCAGGTACGGGGATGGAAGGGAATGGTACCGAGTACTCAACACATGGCTCGCTCACTCGTCTAACAACGACTTTATCGTTTTCCTAGTATAGGTTTAACTATTGATATTTAATACAATACTCAAGTCATATTTCCATCTCCATCTCAATTAGCCTCACTTCGAATTAGCTCGTTCGACTTGACTCGTCTTTCTAGTTCAATAAAGTCATGAACTGCATTTAATATGATGTCCGTCAGACTAATTGGCCGGAAATAGTTCCCATTGTGCTCTGTACTTCCTATTGTAAATACTTGGATTACATCATGTTCAGGCACATTGGAAGTACATCTTGCGGTATCATCTGACAATTTCCGTGATGATAGCAATTCAATATTAGTATCATGAGGTATTATCAGCTTCTCGTACAATGCGGGAAGCAGTCTAACTACTTCTTCCGGCTCCCCGAGGCTCGTCTCCCGCAATATACCTTCAAGGCGGTAGGAAATACCTTCGTTCTGCATTCTAACACTGCGCATATTTATCTACGCTCATGGTTTAAGCTCATATAATAGTAATTATAAACGTTGATTATAATATCTGATGTAATGATTTTTCACTTTGGAAACCTCAATTTTCCAACTGTTCGATTTTGATAAAAAAAATGATGGCAAAAACCATGGAATTATCGAAGGTTTTAATTAAATATTACAATATTGAGTAACCATGCTCTCATTTCCTATAACCGTTATGCTGTATAACTCGTTTATTTTGCACACGAACGTAATTAAAACTAGCAAGTTTCCTAGATAATATGTTTTCATTTTTATCATTCACTGAAAACTAGTTATGCTCGCTAAAGTGATGACTGAGGGGTTCGACAATAAATAACTAGGAAAACGCTTAAGTCCCGCCGCGTTGTTGGATGAGCGTAATTGGTGCATTGAGCTGCCATGTGTTACGCGGATTTTCTGTTGTTCTGTGAAAAAATTATTACTTAGTCGAAGATTTTTTTTAATTAAATTAAATAAAATAAAAAATTAACTTAATTTTTTTAATAAATCGTATTTTTTTTTTTAAATCATAAAATTGCAATTTTCATAAGAAATAATTATTCGATTGCGCTCAAATTTAACACGAGTATATTAATTCATAAAATTAAGGTTCTGTGAAAAAATCATTACAAAAGGATAAAGCATGTAGGTGTTACAAGTCAAAGAATTGTTTTTAAAAAAGAAAAAACCCGTAAAATTTCGATTTTTATGAGAAATAATTTTTCGATTACGCTCAAATTTCACACGAATATCTTAATTCATAAAATTAAGGTTCTATGAAAAAATCTTTACAATCGGATAAAGCGTGTAGGTGTTATAAGTCGAAGAAATATTTAAAAAATCGAAAAAAATCGTAAAATTGCGTTTTTTATAAGAAAAATTTTTCCGATTGCGCTCAAAAACGTGGCAGTTCTAAGTTCAGAGATTTCGAAGGCCTCCATAAAATTTCATCGCAATCGGAGTATCGGTTTAGCCGGAATCGTGCTGACAAACACACAAAAATACAGAAAAAAAGAAAGAAGGAAAAAAAAAAAAAAAAAAACATTCCGGATTTTTTTCTCCAGTGTAGTGAAATGGAATCTTCGCTTCGCTCGCTACGCTCGCTACGCTCATCCAATAATGTATTTGTTTTGTTACTTTTCTCCTTCACAATGTGGGTTCAGTGTTGTGTTCGCCATTTTCCTGAAAAATGGGTGTTGAAAAAATTGTATAGTATTGAAAAATTAAAAATTAAGTTATTTCATTAGGCAGAAGGAAATTTAATTGCAGAAAGGGTTAGTTGGCTAATGTTTAGTGTTACTGTTACCATTTGTTACACAAGGCATACAATTTATATATTTTAAGAGTATTTATGCAAAGGTATCTGTTTCTCGATAAAAAGTATATCACAAATTTTTAATTAGAAGATATGTGTATATGAATGGTTTGGTTGATGGATTGATTTATTTTTGTTGCTAAACGTATCGATTATTGCAATATTCGAGACGATGAAGGATGATAGATGAGGGTGAAGGACAATTACCAAATCCACAAAGAGTATACCATATAGCGTCATACGCTTTGGGCATGCGACCTAATTGTATGAGCCACCGCGGACGGCAAATGGTTTGACGAGTAGGGTGTGTTATAACATTGAACTTTTTTCCTAGGTTGATTATTTATATAATCATCAACCCCCATTACTGATTTCCTAATTTATGCATGCTTTGATTTCTTATCGTATTAAATAACTGAGTCAAAACTCGGCAAGGGGTCTCCGTACAAAAGTGAGCATGGAAGCTATAACGTTAGACAGTAGTATTAGGGGCCCGTTTAGTCCGCCCCTCCTCAGGCCCACCCCCTAAAATTTTTCGAAAATTTTTCGATCGGAGATGCTTCTGCTCATCAATACCCATCTTTTCACCAATTTTTGTTGGTCTACCATAAGGGCTTAACCCCCATTTTAATTTTTTTGTTTTTAAATCACCCCCACCCCACCCCCATGGTTTTCTAAAAATGTTTTGATCGGAGCTGCTTCTTCATCTCGATATCTTGCTCTCCGTTAATTTTTGTTTTTCTACTCCGTCAATTTTTGTTCCTCTACCAAAAGGCTTAACCGCCATTTAAGGCCCCCGCGGCCGCTTAGCACTCGCTCGGGGGTTGAAATATTAATTTATTTAAATACAAGTTGAAACTCAATCATCATTTACATCATATCAAATAGTCCCGGTAGCTTAATTGGTAGAGCGTAGGCGTGCTGTGGTTCTTGGTTCGATCCCCAGCCGTACTTACAGATCGCATCGCACGTTTTTAGAATTGGTAAATTCATGCTGACTTATACAACCATACACTTTGCGGGTAGATTAAGAACTAAAAGATGGGGGGTTCGGCTGGGCACCTGGTTATGAAGAACATGTCAGGTTTTCTAACAGGCACGAACCTGTAGCTAGAGTCGTTGACTCATGGTTACTTCAGACCGATGATTTTTTATTCAATATTACAGACCGGATGCTGATAAGCAGTGATTTCATTGAGTTGGGGGAGACGGAGGCAAAGTCAATAACCAAGTAATTTTATTATGATTTTGAGTTTAATTTTTTTACTTTTTTTTTACCACAAAAATGGTTGGCTTGGCGCTCTACATACATACATAAATACATAAAAATGTTTGAAAATTTACGTCTGAGTGGCCGCAGGGGGAAAAGGACAGTTCTGGAACAGTGGAGGATCTCGATTTAACATGGGCTCTTGTGGAGACTCCCCCACCACACACACATGGAGGATCTCAAGGATCACCTCTCCTCATTTTAAAATTCAAGATGGCGGACGCCACACTAGAGTGTGACAACACTTTTTAAATTGGTAATTTAGTAAAGGGTTTTTCCAGGTAGCTTAGTGGATAGAGCGTTGGCGTATTGAGGCTGGGTTCGATCCCCAGTCGGGACACATTTTTTACACTTGAAAGTCGGTGTGTTACAGTAGGACCATAATTGTTTGAAAACAGTCCGTACTACGTCCGTCTAAAGTGTGTGGTTGCTCTGGTCGGCGCGGCCGATTGCACCGTTATGATAACGATTACGGCGCCTGCATGTCTAATCTTGTGTGTAATTAGTACAATTTTGCAACAAGTACCACGAGGCTGATAAGATTGCCACTGATGCGCTGGTCATGTGGTCGATTTCCGGTCTAATCTTGGGTGCAATTAGTGTAATTTGGTATCTAGTACCAGGATGCTGATTTGTTTACCGTTGTTACGTTGGTCAGTGTTGATGGTGCGCGAACTTGAGGTGAAGTAGGCATACAGCTCACGCAGCTAATGTAAATTGTATATAATAAAAGAAAACGAAACCATTCTAAGAAGTGTTTTACTCATTCATTATGTATGTTACCAAATAATGTAACTAAAATAAGTTAATTAGCATACCTCTAAAAGTATTCACAAAATACTAGCAAGCTGGCTGCCTACCCACATCTTTTTAAAGTTTATGATAGTATACTCAGCAGTTTCACATTCGGGAAGAGAGTCAAAGAATACCTTGACAACGTCTGAATCCATAAATACAGTGATTGCATGGTTTTTGAGTGTTTATTCAGATAGTTAGTATAGGCTAAGCAAACCGTCGTTATCACATCAGCAGAGTGGCGCAGTGGAAGCGTGCTGGGCCCATAACCCAGAGGTCCGTGGATCGAAACCACGCTCTGCTATAATTTTTTACGTCAATTGCTAGCATTTAATATTTAAGTTAAGTTGAGCGAACGTCTTGGGCCTAGCTATTACAAAGACCTGGTGACATATGGGGGGCGCGCCAATTAAAGAAAACACTAGCAATACTGTCATGTCAGCGCAACAGACGCCATTTTCAGGGACTACTATTCATTTAAAGGAAAGAGGAAGGTGAGTAAGACACACATATTTCAATATTTATTTATTTAAATTTATCATTTTTTCTCATGGATCCACGGGCATTCCAACGGATGCCAAGTTCGTCTGGTTAACACTATTTCTTCCTCCAGGGCATGTGATAAATAGTGACCCTAGAAGCCCCACCCGTTTGGTCAGAATCGTCTCCTATTACAAACACACATGTAAAATGTTTATATTAAAACCTTTAATTTCTATGAATTCTAACAAACTTTTTCAACTTTTTCTTTCAAAAGGCAATACATCACCATAAGCTTTATGTCCGTTAGAAATATGAACGTTGTAGCCTCATACGTTTTGTCAGAATCGGTCCAAATATCACAAAAATATCGTATTAAAAGCGGAAAAAGTGTAAAAGCACAATATTCATGAGAAATATTTATTCGCTTGTACCAAAAAAACGTGATTAAAAACGTCTAAGTTCAGAGCTTTCTTAGGTCCCCTCCAATTTTCATCGAGATAATGTTTTGGAGTAAGTTGCTTGCCTGATTGGATATTGCTTAACGTCTTATATTAATTTGCGGGTAAGTGAAATTGAAGTCTTTGCTACGATTATCTAATAAGAACAATTTAAAATCATTCAAATTTAAAAAATCCTTAAATACTCAAACATGTATTTTAAAATAGCACGAAAATGGATTAAGAAATACACAGAAAAGTACTGGGCCGTTTCGCTAACGCTTTTTCCAGTCTCGTTGATGGATGAGCTTTTATGGTTGATTTAGGCCCAAATATCACGAACATATTGTATTAAATATCGCGGGAACAAAATCGTATAAGTACAATTTATATGAGAAATATTTTTAAATGTCTCTTAAACCATAACATATATATAATTCCAGTGATTTCAAACGTTTTCATAAAGTTTCATCAAGATCAGAGTAGCCGTTCGCCCGGTCGCGGGCCAAATACCAAGAGAATATCTCATTAAAATCGAAAAAATCGTAAACGTTTTTATAAAATTAATTATTCACATTTTTCACATACATATGCTTTAAAAATATCAAGTTTTATGCGTATGCCTAATAACATATTCTAAAACTTGCTTCAATCTGTCTTAATTTCAAGGCAATAATAACATATCACAAACAAACGTTAGCAAAAGCTCTCTAGGGTGTACGGTTTTTGGTACGGATTAGGTGTTTAAGCCGTTCACTTACTTGAACAACTGTGCTCTTTCCTGCATTTAATTTAAGGTCGAAAGAAGTTTTCTCCTGGGACTCCATGTTTCTGCAAACAAACACGGAGTGGTCGTTCTAAATGCAATTCAAAGTGCTGCAATACGAAGCTTAGTTCAACTTGTTTATGCTTTATTCTTGCATGGACTTTCACGATTGACGATATTGTAGAATGTAATTATTATATTTCTTATGTTTTTTCAAGGAAATCAGTAAATGAAAGCCAATACATTTATCAAATACAACATATATTAATTTTTGTTCTGTTTTTTGGGGGTTATATAGAGCTTACGTATATTTTACCTGTATACCTTTAGTTACTAATTCTTATCTACTGATTTGGGCATTGATTTTACATACCAAATTAATTATCAGATTCGTCCCAAATTACGTAACCTTACTATAATGTTTATATTTTCGTATATTTTGGCAATTTTGCTAGATAATACAAAAACTTACGTTGTCCTTGTTGCTTAACGTTTGAAGGATTAAGTTCATACGTTCATATGTATGGGTCATTTGTAATAACTTTCGAATGTTTTCCTATATTCAGGCTTTAAGAATAGAATGCATAATGGGTATTACTTCTGATTTTTCACGTTTTGCATGAACGTACTCTATACAAAGTTCCTCTTTACATTTATTTGGATTAGAATAACTAATGAATAACTAAATCTGCGCCAGTCTTTGTGCATAATTTGATGGATATATACACTTGATAATGAATACCATTTAATTGATGCCATGTATATTGTTATTTATAATTTTTAAACATTATGCATTATTATGTAATGAATCTCACCTATTCACCAAACAATAAATACAAAACTACAATTAAAAATACAAAAAGACTTACAGGTTGCCTCGGCTGCAGTCGGTAGAACACGGCTTGTTAGGTCTGGCTCATTAGACCTAACCAGCTGTCAGAAAGTTTATAATAAAATACAAGGGAGATGAGTGATCAAACAGGAATAATAGCCTAGGTATAAATGAGAGATGAAATATTAAGTTGACAATTTAATTGTGTCCCAAAAATCAGACAATTGTACAAGTTATAGGTAGGCTTAGCCTACAAGGGAATCAAATGTCACTTTTAGTGATATGTGAAATTAGGCCTACAAATTATGCAATGGAATATAGGTTACAAATTATACAGTGAAATACAGTGAACAAGTTATACAATGAAATACAGGTTAATATCAGGTCCTTTGGGCCTATTTAAATGGCATGAAAGCCTCGCTTAAAGTTCAGTTCTAAATGTTTTTACCAGGTCCTTTGGGCCTATAAAAATGGCATGAAAGCCTCCGTTCCTCTTTCAAAAGTTCAGTTGATAATGTCCAATAGCCCTTAGGCTTTCGTTATTATATTAATAGTTCAGTTAAAACGTTATTACGTACCAATATCCGCCCTTAGGCTTACGTGCTTTGTAGACCTGTAGCTTGTCTGAAGTGGAGTTATAGGCCTAGCCTAGGTCCCCTAGACCAAATCCCAGGTGTAGAAGTCCAAAAATCGTGTCCCCAAAATCCAGGTGGGAAGCACGCCCGCGAGTCCCAAGTCTTGCCTCAATCGTGAAAGTTCCTTAGAAGGTAATTGTATGTGTTAATTAAGTAATTGTCGGCGTCTTGGGTCTTCTCGGATGGCGTCCCCTCCCGTTCGTCTCAGCACATCTGTGCTCGTGTATGGCTAGATGGATTCTGTGGCGTCTGCTCCGATTGTTCTAGAAGCTTCTTGCTAGCTGAGGCGTGACAGCATGTCTATTTTTAGAATTTGTGTGCCTGGTCCAAAGATGTCTGAAATTTATCTATCTATCCTGAAATTTCGCCATAAACTGATACTATGACGAAATAGTTCTTTGTCTTTATTTTTGCAGTGTCATGCTTCATATACCATTATCAGGACTGTAGTTGGTCGACAATGCACTCTATCGGTGGTTGGTGAAACTAATACGATAGATCGCAGCACGTGTTATTATATTGGTTGAAATGTCGATGGTCCATGCAATGGTCAATACTCGTCGCTAACTGTTCGGTCGATAATTTGGTTCTGTGGCGATATGTTAGAATGCAGCACTGTTCGGTTTACAAGCTGAAGAACACTCGGGTTGAAATACGCGTAAATATTTGAATTGGTATTTTGATACGTAATTGTTCGCAGTTGTTTTGACACTAAAGAATTCACTGTTGTTGTTGTTGTAGTTGGTTAATATTGATTGTTTGACTGAACATTGAAGAGTTTAATAAATGTTTTCTTATAAATTTGTTATTGAATAATTATTTAAAGTAGGCCTAAAAATTGGTTATGTTACAGTGTCCTCCTTAATTGAGAACAGTTAAAATCAGTGACAACTGTGAGCAATTAATTATAAGTGACATAAGAAATGATATTAAATCACAAATTTACATTGTTGGTTACTTTTAGAAATTACAAAAATACAATAAATGGTACATTAAACAAGAATACCAATCTGAAATTAATGTGGTACAAATAAACATGTTATAATAGTCAATGTCAAATAGTCAGGAATGTCAAAAGGAGGTGTGTAGGATGTAGAACTGAGCTCCTAACCAGTCTAACTCCTTTATGACTTTTTTTAAAATTATCAAATTTATGGTCCTCCTAAAACCCTTGAAAACAAAACTAGTAATTATGAAATATTATGAAACGTCCTCCCTAACGTTCCGACTTCCACTGTCTCTCTCTCCTTCCTTTAAGTTTTAATAGGTGAAAATACAGTCTCACTATTTTTGTTTGTTTATCCCATAATTTTGTATCAAATTCTAAATCACTGTACCATTTCGAGAATAAAATGATCAGTTCCAAAATTGCCCTGATAGTGCTTTCCGCATCTTGCAACACAAAGTTATCAACTACGATGGCTTCAAAATAAGAATTACCATCCACTGCATGGCTATGAAGTAGACCATCAGTCCTCCCAATCAACAAATGATTTATAACCCCCCTATGAAATGTTCAAAATGACATTTATTTCCCTTAAGCTTCGCAGTATCAGGGTTTGAGAATGTATTTTCTTTTATAAAATAAATCGCTAATTAAAAGAATTATATCAGCATTTATTTACTAACGTACGTGTATCAAAATGTTTATGGTGTGATGATTAATGATTATGTATGTAGTAGTAACCTTCCGTTACCTACTGTCAGATTCTTACAATCGAAGAATCCCCTCTCGTTATAAGGTTGTACTTCCGGACTAGATTTCGAATATTAAACACTGATTTTGAATTGTCTATTACTAAGCTTAATAGGTTTTCATAGACAAAAGTTTTCTAAACCACCAGGTTACCTCGTGTAATGGGTGCTGGCTCCTAAATTCGCTACGCGAGTTTACTCCTTACTTTTCAAATAATGAACTATGTTCAAGGTTTTATGGTTTATTTATTTAAACCACCGTTGCCCAAACTGCAACCTTCCACACGCTGTACACCACAGCCTTATAAAATGAGTTTTAATAAATCATTTTATTGCTACACAGGCGTAACGCCACCAGAAAGTATCACTTTAATAAAGTATCCATCGATCAAAAGAATTACACCGATATCTACTTAAAAACGCCATTAAAATTAATAAAAGGTTGAATAATATACCACTGCATCCCTACTACAAGAAGCCTACAGCAAAAAGGCGTTACAAACTCACTAAAAGTACACGATGACAACACAACAAGTTAATTATGTATGATTATTAACGATTGATTAAGTATAAGGTTGATTAAGTATAAGGTTAACTAATTATAAGGTTCAGATGGTACCAAAATGCCTCGCCTCTTCAAGAGTCCATCTACAGCAAATTGTACTTCTGACCAGGTTAAGTGTAGTGTTTGGTTGTTATTTAGATGTAAAAAGTTGTTTAAACGTTCAAGATTTAATAAGTCCAAATAAGTTACCAAAATTATTAAAGGTGTTCAAGTTTATGTCCAAGTTACGTTACGTTCCGTAAACCAAAATTTAAATTTAAATTTAAATTTAAATTCAAAAAAAATTATTTAATTATGAAAATAATTCAAAGCGTGTCAATGTTCAAGCATAAGTTCTGTTTTATTCAAGAAATTCAAATTAAAGTTCAAGTTCAAGGTCATATTCTATTTAAAGGTTCAAATTTAAAAATTATTTCAAAAATGTTTCTAGGTTACGTAGGCCTAGGTTCGAATAAAAATTTCAAGAGTTCAACACATCTGTGTTACGCTACGTTTAAATTTAAGTTCAAGCTACATTCAAGAAATTATTTAAATTAAAAAAATAACTCAAAAGTTTTTTTAAAGTTACATTACGTTACGTTACGTTAAAATTAAAATTTCAAAGTTCGATGTCTACTTCCAAAATTCAAAGTATAAAATTTAGAGTATAAATTTTATTTTATACAAGTGCAAAGTAGGTTTAAATTATTTTAATAGCAAAGGTAAGTTCACTTTAAAGTTCAAAAACAAATTCTATATTGATTAGGCTTAAATTCAAAAAGTTATAATTTTAGAAAAATGTGAGGTTATGTTATTTAGGCACTGTGCGCAGATATTAGGCCTATGCGTGACATCTAGGTTGTGCGTGACATCAACGTAACTGATGCACCACGAGTTTGTTTACAAGTTTCTTATTTATATTTTACAGTAATTTTATTGTTCACGAATTGACGAGTTTTGAAATGTAGGTACCTACTTTTAGGCCTACACTTGCTTCGAGTTGAATTGACTTTATATTTATAGTCTAAGTGTGTCTTGTTCTGATTTTTATTTTTACCGAGCTGTTTTTGTTTAATTTTGTATTTAAAATTCAAAAAGATGTATGCCTTGTCCTCCTGCATGCATGGTATTAGTGATGGGTGCTTAGTTTTGTTTAGTTTTTGTTTACATTTATTTAATCTATGTTTACGTTTATTTTTAATCCCTTGCTTCTTTTGTTGTTCACTTTTGTTAGTTTGTTTCTCTTTGTTTATTTTAATTTTTAGTTTCACACGCTTATGTAGCTCCTCTACCTCATCTTTAGTTAGTGTTTGTTTTATTTGTTTAATACGAGTTTGTTCATTCAAGTGTTGTTTAAGTTCTAGCTCAACTGGTCTATGTTCTTGTGAAAGTGTGTGTACATCTAGCCATGGCTTGGAAGTTTGTTTACATTTTCTAAGTGTGTCCTACTGTCAATTTCAAGTTCAAGGTTACCAGCTGCTCTATTCATCTCTAGTGTACTATCTGTTTCAATTATATCAAGTCCAACTACTCCATTATTACACTCCGTTTTAAAGAAGGTTATGTTGTCTGCTCTTATTATTTGACATTCTGCTATAATATCTGCATTGTTTGATTTTATACACGCAATATCAGATCGAATCATTGAAATATCTGTTTTAAGATCCGTTTTAAAGTCTGCCATCAGTTTTGAAAGTTCTGTCCTCTGTTTTGAAATCATTCTTAACATTTCCATCATTTTATTTGTATTACTTACTGTAAATGTCTGCTCAGTTCTACTCAGGGATGCACTACCTGCTTGGTTTGTTTGGTCCACTGGGTCAGTGCAAGGAAACTCAGTCTCAGGAAGTGCAGTGCAACTTGGCGTAGGAGAAAGATTTCTGTTAAGTTCAGTTTCAGTAGGTAGCTCAGTCGTTTGTTCCAGCGTTTGTTCCACTTGAAAAAGTTCAAAACTGGCATTAATGTTACAATCCATATCATTGTTCCCATTCGCACCATTAGTTCCGTTTGATCCACTCATTTTGTTTGTTTGTTAAAAGGGTTATTTTACAAGTTATTTTTACTGAATTTATCTTTTAATTTATAGTTTCAAGGGGCATGAACAAGTAAGAAGGCCTGCACGTTCGGGCGCCACTGTAATGAATCTCACCTATTCACCAAACAATAAATACAAAACTACAATTAAAAATACAAAAGACTTACAGGTTGCCTCGGCTGCAGTCGGTAGAACACGGCTTGTTAGGTCTGGCTCATTAGACCTAACCAGCTGTCAGAAAGTTTATAATAAAGTTTATAATAATACAAGGGAGATGAGTGATCAAACAGGAATAATAGCCTATAAATGAGAGATGAAATATTAAGTTGACAATTTAATTGTGTCCCAAAAATCAGACAATTGTACAAGTTATAGGTAGGCTTAGCCTACAAGGGAATCAAATGTCACTTTTAGTGATATGTGAAATTAGGCCTACAAATTATGCAATGGAATATAGGTTACAAATTATACAGTGAAATACAGTGAACAAGTTATACAATGAAATACAGGTTAATATCAGGTCCTTTGGGCCTATAAAAATGGCATGAAAGCCTCGCTTAAAGTTCAGTTCTAAATGTTTTTACCA
The DNA here is from genome assembly GCA_024449915.1 of Sweltsa coloradensis. Classification (NCBI taxonomy): domain Eukaryota; kingdom Metazoa; phylum Arthropoda; class Insecta; order Plecoptera; family Chloroperlidae; genus Sweltsa; species Sweltsa coloradensis. The sequence goes on along the minus strand of JAMZAV010016780.1, from coordinate 4,402 downwards.
GGTCCTTTGGGCCTATAAAAATGGCATGAAAGCCTCCGTTCCTCTTTCAAAAGTTCAGTTGATAATGTCCAATAGCCCTTAGGCTTTCGTTATTATATTAATAGTTCAGTTAAAACGTTATTACGTACCAATATCCGCCCTTAGGCTTACGTGCTTTGTAGACCTGTAGCTTGTCTGAAGTGGAGTTATAGGCCTAGCCTAGGTCCCCTAGACCAAATCCCAGGTGTAGAAGTCCAAAAATCGTGTCCCCAAAATCCAGGTGGGAAGCACGCCCGCGAGTCCCAAGTCTTGCCTCAATCGTGAAAGTTCCTTAGAAGGTAATTGTATGTGTTAATTAAGTAATTGTCGGCGTCTTGGGTCTTCTCGGATGGCGTCCCCTCCCGTTCGTCTCAGCACATCTGTGCTCGTGTATGGCTAGATGGATTCTGTGGCGTCTGCTCCGATTGTTCTAGAAGCTTCTTGCTAGCTGAGGCGTGACAGCATGTCTATTTTTAGAATTTGTGTGCCTGGTCCCAAAGATGTCTGAAATTTATCTATCTATCCTGAAATTTCGCCATAAACTGATACTATGACGAAATAGTTCTTTGTCTTTATTTTTGCAGTGTCATGCTTCATATACCATTATCAGGACTGTAGTTGGTCGACAATGCACTCTATCGGTGGTTGGTGAAACTAATACGATAGATCGCAGCACGTGTTATTATATTGGTTGAAATGTCAATGGTCCATGCAATGGTCAATACTCGTCGCTAACTGTTCGGTCGATAATTTGGTTCTGTGGCGATATGTTAGAATGCAGCACTGTTCGGTTTACAAGCTGAAGAACACTCGGGTTGAAATACGCGTAAATATTTGAATTGGTGTTTTGATACGTAATTGTTCGCAGTTGTTTTGACACTAAAGAATTCACTGTTGTTGTTGTTGTAGTTGGTTAATATTGATTGTTTGACTGAACATTGAAGAGTTTAATAAATGTTTTCTTATAAATTTGTTATTGAATAATTATTTAAAGTAGGCCTAAAAATTGGTTATGTTACAATTAACAATATTCCAATGGTTCTTAGGAAGTACATTATAAAATTAAATTCCAGTTATTAATTAATGTGTTACTTACTAATGATTGCCAAGCACGGAAACGTTTTTAATGTTAGTTTTTAGTTTCGGTGATGTTTTATTCACATTGTTATGGTAGCACTCGAACTAAGCTGCAGACAGCTCTCAGGGAATGGAAATGTTCGTTCCAACTGATATAGCCCCGTTACACATAGTGCTTGAATGCTTGCTAGGGTGATAGTTTCTATCTTCAGACTTCAAGTGAACAACGCTTAATAGTTCATTAGTTTACAAAGCCTTCAGTTCATAGATTTAATCAAATAGTACGGATGTTTGTTGATATAATAGGATTATGACATGCAATTACCACATAACAAAACAAACAGTTCTACAATGACCCCTTTCTCTTTGTAGTTTAAACTCATTACTTACATACGCGATGGTTACAGTTTTGTATTTATTACACGTGATAGGATAATTACTAAACCTACGGATGTAAATGTTTTAAGATTACCCTTTAAGAGTTAAAAAACACAAAACAGAGATAATTTTAATATTCATCCGGCTCGGCGGCTCCGGGGTGGGTTTTGTGTAGTTTAAACGCTAATGTTAATGAAATTAATGTTGTTTTTACAAATTAACCCAAAACATAGCTTATATTGTTCTAATGACGAGATTTATTCATTTAATTATGCAAGTTTTATGTTTTCTCTGTTGAGGGCTGGCTGCCTGTTTGCTGGTGATATTATGGTTATTGCGGTCACAAATGAGGAAACCCGTATGGAAAACCAACAAAGAAAAATAGGTATACCACTGACGTATGGTTTAAAAACACGCTCAATAAAAATGAAGGAACGAATGTGTTGGTGTTACCATTGTTTTAAGCTGCGTCTCCTTGTATACCCGATCTTTCGAAACGTAAAAGCGGTATTCAGTGGGGACGAGAGAGAGAGAGAGAGAGAGAGAGAGATTAAGAAAAACTCTTTAAATGTACAGTAATTTGTTACAATTTACTTCGTATGCTATACTATAATACAGCTACTATTTGCATTATGCAGGGTAACAGGTCCACTGACCGATAAAAAAACTTAATTCTTAGTGTTTCCCATGGTTGCTCCACATTCCGGCTCTTGAACATGCAAATTCTTGCGACGTGATTCTTGCACAATCATAATTGGAATTAGATTTAACGAAGTTACTCCAACACTTAAATAATAAGGAGGTCACTGACCTCTAAATACTTACGTGGACTTCACATGCAATGCTGTAACCTTGAAGCCTATACATGGGCCTAACCCGATGGGCCTATTTTCGACGTCCCTTAATTATATTGCGATTGCATTGCGATTGCACCAACGTCTAGGCGGTTTGTGGCTAGCTTATTTTGAGGTTATGTTGACTAGTAGCCCTACATTACAGTGGTCTATTATCGGGGTCACTCAGGATGCCTTGGGAATAGTGTTTACTGCAGTGTTACACTAAATTAATTGATAAACACAGGCCAGTGACGTAGGTGAACGAATCAATGTTAAGTTCTTTTAAATCTGCCTCTGATTAGGGACGAAAGAAAATGGCGGACGGTAAACTTCCGCCAACTTCACATCTCAACATTTGCCCGGTATATATCAGATCTCCACGTAAGTGTGTACATGTCAGTGAAGGATGTAGGCCAGGCCAAATAACGTTCAATGTGATTAAACACAAACAAACAAGTTAATATTTTCGGACGAATTATTTCAACAAATTAATAGGATTTGATAATGAAATGAACAATTCATGTTTTTAGCATTTTATTTATATTCTTATTTTAACACGCAATTTACATACTTCATCACATTATGACAACATGGAGCCGAACTTTGACAGGAGAAAGTTTGTGTGCAAGTTTTACGATAGGAACATTTTAGCGATCACTTATCAAACGTTGAAAAAAATAACCATTAGATGTAGATCTCATCCTAATTAGCCTATGTGAATAGAAGTATGATTACCAATTGTTTATGGTTTTTAACAAGTGTATTATTATATTATGACTGAAGAGCACTCTCCTTATCAAGCTTTCCCGTTCCCCTGCCATAAAGGGCTTATAACCACAATTTGTAGTTTTTTGTCTTAAAGGGTTGAAAATTTCCGATAATGATTGATTGGAGGTGCCTTCTTGTCTCCTTATCTACCTCTTTAAAGGTTCCCCTGGGCTAAGCCACCCATTAAGGCCGAATTGATGGTTCTTTTGGTTTTTGGTTACCCTTAACATCCCATCAGTGGTAGTTCCAAATGTTCCACCAAACCGACCTCTTGTTTTCAGCCCTGTTTGATAGACCGATGACGCCGAGTGCGCGCGACGGTTTAGGCCTTTTGCCGTTTGCAGCCGCTAAGGACATTGGGAGTATAGGAAAATCAGACACATTATATTGAGAGCGGCTGCAAACGGCAAACGGCCTAAACCGGCGCGCGCACTCGGCGTCATCGGTCTATCAAACAGGGCTGAAAACAAGAGGTCGGTTTGGTGGAACATTTGGAACTACCACTGATGGGATGTTAAGGGTAACCAAAAACCAAAAGAACCATCAATTCGGCCTTAATGGGTGGCTTAGCCCAGGGGAACCTTTAAAGAGGTAGATAAGGAGACAAGAAGGCACCTCCAATCAATCATTATCGGAAATTTTTAACCCTTTAAGACAAAAAACTCAAATTGGGTTAAGCCCTTTATGGAGGGGAACGGGAAAGCTTGATAAGGAGAGTGCTCTTCAGTCATAATATAATAATACACTTGTTAAAAACCATAAACAATTGGTAATCATACTTCTATTCACATAGGCTAATTAGGATGAGATCTACATCTAATGGTTATTTTTTTCAACGTTTGATAAGTGATCGCTAAAATGTTCCTATCGTAAAACTTGCACACAAACTTTCTCCTGTCAAAGTTCGGCTCCATGTTGTCATAATGTGATGAAGTATGTAAATTGCGTGTTAAAATAAGAATATAAATAAAATGCTAAAAACATGAATTGTTCATTTCATTATCAAATCCTATTAATTTGTTGAAATAATTCGTCCGAAAATATTAACTTGTTTGTTTGTGTTTAATCACATTGAACGTTATTTGGCCTGGCCTACATCCTTCACTGACATGTACACACTTACGTGGAGATCTGATATATACCGGGCAAATGTTGAGATGTGAAGTTGGCGGAAGTTTACCGTCCGCCATTTTCTTTCGTCCCTAATCAGAGGCAGATTTAAAAGAACTTAACATAATTGATTCGTTCACCTACGTCACTGGCCTGTGTTTATCAATTAATTTAGTGTAACACTGCAGTAAACACTATTCCCAAGGCATCCTGAT
>JAMZAV010016777.1:0-10458 GCA_024449915.1 Sweltsa coloradensis | reverse complement strand
TCCAACGCTGCGTGAGCCGCGCGACAACTTCACGTCACAAAAATACCGCAGCGCCATCTACCGACTGGAATAGTACTATTAACAGCTTGTAGGCGCGGGGTCCAAGACGGAAGGGGTTCTTGGAGTGGGGGTAAGAGTGGGGATATATCATTTTAACATGGAGATGAAACATCTTGGGCGATAGCCTTCTTAATCAATGTACTTGTGCAATGTACCAGTCAAGGTGAATAAAGTTATTAACTTATTATTTTATTTAGTTTTTTATTTATTTTTTAGTATTTTATTTGTTATTTAGTTATTATTATTATTATTATTATTATTATTATTATTATTATTATTATTATTATTATTATTATTATTATTATTATTATTATTATTATTATTATTATTGCCACAAAAATCTATTTATAACATTAATTAGCAAAAATTAAAATTGCTTTTATAGCCTAAATGCATGCAGCCAAACCATAAAAATTTTAAAATGGAAATAACATTGATGAAAAAATCATATTTTTTCTTAATTTAAATTTTTATTCCATTTAAGGTTATTGCTTATTGCTATAAATCATTGTCTATAGTTATAGGCTAAATAAATATACAGTAGTTTTCCAGCTGAAGGCCTGTACTGGATTTTGAAATCATCTAGCCAACTTCTTGTCCTCGACTCATTTCATCACATTTTATCTTATCTCAATTTAGTATATGTTTTCCTCAGGGCACAACAACTTTGACATTGATCTCTGGCATGTGGCTGTTATCACGAAGGGTGGCGCTCCCTGGCCGCGCTTCAAAGGCGGCAACAGCAGTCGCGGTGATGGGTTGGTTGCAGGTGGTGCTAGGAATCACCACACTTCTCACATACGTGCCTGTACCCGTCGCAGCATCTCACCAGTCTGGATCTCTGGTGCTACTATCTCTAGCCATATGGCTCACGCACGAACTTAAACTAGTCAAGCGACTACCAAAATAGAAGGTAAAAAATTTAATTTGTGTACTATATGCATAAGTTTCAGAATATTATGTGCAGGTAGCATACTTACATTTTTTAGAATGTTATGTATATGAAGTTTTCTTCTTGGAGGAAGAATTATTGCTGAGGCAGGTGTTCATGGTAAAACTGTAATGTATTCAACACTTCAAAAGAAATGGGCTACATATAATGAAATCATTTGAAAAATACACATTTAAAAAAAAACTATTTTTATTTTCAGTACTGCCTTCTACTTAGTACCTATATTTCCAATAGCTTGAGTCATTTGCCAAAATTGGTTATGTACAGGAGCACTCTGTAGCACTATTGCATACCCATAGGCACAAGATTACCTTTTAGGCTTTTACTATATTAGTAGGCTACCAACTACAGTTTTGGATTACCTATGACAAAAGTTATTTAGGTTACATATTATCAGTCTTGGGGTCGCTACTTTTTAAAAGTAGCATGCTATCGCTAACGCTACATGCCCCGAAAAAGTAGCTTCGCTACTTTTTTGCTACTTTTTTCAGATGTTGAAAAGTACCAAGGGTACTAACGGTGTAACCTCGACAGTCATATAGGCTCCTCCACTAATCTGGACTGCCGAGCAGACGTCGAGGAGAACGCCGTTACACTAGCTCTTGAACCCTCCATCTGCTCTAACCAGTGGTATATGTGAGTTTCAGGTCAGAGCGGTCACCCACTCTACCTCTGACTATGCTCGAAGGCTGCTTAACTTCGGTGTTCGAGTGGGAACCGGTTAAACGACCTCGGCTAAACCGCAGTACCTGCGTAATATTAATATGCATTACCATTTTTACCAGAAACTAAAGCAGACTTGAATTTAAGACTTAAAACACCTTTTTACAGATGAAAGTGAAACAAAATTTTATTCAAACATGTGAATTTAAGGGGACTCCCTATTATTTTACTTGAAAATAGGCCTACAGAAAACCTGCTGAATTCAGTAAAATAATACTGTATTGGAAAAACGGTTGAAAACGGCAAACTACTGCAGTCTCGGAGCGACCGCTAATGTCTTAGATTCAGATAAATATGGTGTATAAAAAATAAAAATAGTTGTTCACTTTTCATCCTTAGTTTTTCTATAGGAAGAAAATGTTAGGGGAAATATGTACACATCAAAATGAGCAATTTAGGCAAACTGTTTGTGTAATGTTACATGGCATGTTTTTATGTTGCAATTTCAAATACAGGTATGATCACTTGACTGCCTATGATGGCATGAACTATTGCTATTTTATATGTTGTAGTAGTAACATTATGATGTTGGAATCTATATTTATAGAGCATGTTTAATCTCATGGTATTTGTTAAATTTGTACATTTGGGAGTTGCTTGAATCCACGGTTCTCATCTGCAGGTACCAAATATTTTTGTTGAACTTAGGTTTATTAACTTATTTGGATTGAAACTTGAAATATGAGTCGGAACTACCTATTGCACCATACAAAGTCGAATAAAAAACATGTAGCATTAAACCATTAACACATAATTAAGCTTGGCTCCAAATATGATGTCAGCAAAAACTTCAACCATTGTGTAGTGACAAATAGTAGAACAATAACAATCTTCCCTTAGATTACAGAACCATACAGTTATGTCTCTGACAGTGACAGGTAGGCTGAGCCGAGTCTCGATGTTAACTGTTAGTCAACCAATGAATTGTGTGAGGTCTATGAACATTCATTGTTAGCTAAAAAGCAAAATATAGTAGGGGACTACATACAGTACAAATTTTACACTGCATCCTTAAAAACGTTATGCACAGTGCTATGTAAAATTTAAATAAAACTAATAGTATTACCTATTTATAATCTCATTTTAGGAAGATGCCAAATGGCAAGAATACCACACTGATACATAGGCAAAGAAACCATGAGCTGGGAAAACATATACCCTAACAAATAACATACTTACAATACAAGTTCCCATTGAAAACAACATAATATAACCTAATTTATATAAAATAAAATATATACTATTGGTATTACATTACGGTAATCTGCTTGCATGCAAAGAAAACTTGCTGTTCATTTTTCAAAACACATTGATGAGGAAATATAAAGATACTTTTGTTAAAAACTGAATTGAAACATTTTTGGGAAAAGTTTACTGTATTGGGGCTATGAAAATTAGTTGACTGTGTAGCCAGGATGGGCCTCTGGTTGATATCCTACACAATCGTTTTGCAAACCCACACCACAACAAATGTAACATATACGTAGTAAGGCACATTGGTAGATTTTAAACTTTTGGGAAAGCATTATTATAGATTCCACTTTTATGTACACTATCGCCATAAGTAAATCAAGGGACAAACTGTTGTACCCCCCGCCCGGGATTTATTCTGGTCAGGGTATCAAACCATCGGTAACCTAACATTTTTCATCTTAGTTATGTTTATGAGCCTAAATACATGTTTGTAGTGTGGGGGTACCCCCAAGAATTTTTAAAATAACATTTTCTTTTTTGTGAACTTTTCAAAGAATTTTTTAAGGAATGAATGTCCTTTTATTTTTTGGATTTTTTTTAATTTTAGAAGCTTTTTTTAAAATTTTTTTTGGGGGCCCGTTGTGCCCCACCCTCGACACTTGAAAAAAAAACAAAAATCGCTACCCCGTCACTTATTCAACATTCAGCAAATTTTTTCAAGGTCAGGCAACGAACATTAGTATTTTTGCCGTATATTTAAATTTTTAAATTTTAAACAGTAAGGGTGGTGCTCAGAGTTCCCAAAAAAATCCCCGTACCTGGGCTTATGTGATTTATATTTATGTGAGTTTTTGGGAAGGTTTTAACAAATGGAAAAGTTTTTCAAAAAAATACGATAATTTTTATAAATTTTTTAGGCCTACAGAATTTTTTATTAAGCAAAACTTGAATTTTAAAAAAATTAGGCAAATGGTTAAAAAAAACGGGAAATTTTAAAAATTTAGACTTTTAACAGTAAAGTGAACTTTTAAAAAGTTCTTTAAAAAAATAGTTTTCTAACATTCCTATATAATTATCAATCCATCACAAAAGAACAAAACTAAAAGTGGTTTTTGGGGGTTTGGCCTGCGGGGTACTTTATTGTTTTCAATTTTTTCCCAAATTTTCATAATCTTTTCCCCTATATCATATTTAACAGATTTTTTTAAAAACAAAAATAGAAAAACAAAAAATTGGATCTTCAACTAAACATGTGAACAAAAACACTTGGGCCACAAAATGAAAATAAAACCCCATTACTGCTATGCTTCTGAAGAAAAAAAATGTACTCCCTACATGTTCTGCATTAACTTGAGCAATTAGAAAGCATTTGCTTTACACATACGTAGTACCCCTAATAATATCCCAAAGTGATATTTTCATTTCAATTTTAAAAAATAAACAACAAAAAAAAAAGTTGTTTGGAATAACCCCAAGCTAATACAGTATTTCTGCATAATTTTAAATACCTAGTATTTAGTTCCCTGAGTGTTTTCTCTCTCATAGTAATAATAAGTACTATGCATTATTAGGGTGGAGAAAAAACCCTTTTGCATATTTTTCCCCTAGAACCCAGTGTACAGATATCATCAACAAAATTTTACGGAACATAGTCTGATTGGTTTCATTGCTTTAAAGGACAAACCACCCCATGAATGAACACCAGTCTTCTGGTAGATTTTCTTTTAAAACATCAAAACTGACATAAACTTGAAAAGTCACATGTGCCTTTGCTCTAAAAAAGGCAATGATTCATAAAGCCAAGCAAACAAAAAAATTGGTTGTGGGGTATAGGTGATATGTTTTAACTTTTATTTGGTTAAGATTTAGAAAACTCGCTGCAGGTGTAGGGCAGGCGATCAAACTACCCCAAATATAATATATGCTATAAAAAACTGTGCTGAATTAGTATATAGGCTTTATAATATATTTCACTGCGTACACTCGCGCACTCACACCCGTTTTTTATCCATTTTCTGGCCTTTAGATACCAATACCCAAATTCGTTATTGCCGCACTCCTCTCCCGAAGGAAATTAATTCTACAATAGGCTAAAGTCTCAAAAAAATTTGGTTCACCAATTTTGTGGCCTATGTATGGTACTGTGGGTTTAGCTTTAAACCCCGCGAATTTCCCTTCGTGTTTACAATAACTTGAACTACTGCCAGGTAGAATTTTCGCCCCCTCTACCGTAACTTTCACCCAGTATTTTTTTTCCCCCGAAAAACCACCGCGGGCGAGAAGGTTCCAAGCTTTTTGGCTCTGAAAAAAAAGTAAAAATAAGAAAAAACCCAAGCATGGTATTTAAAGGGGTTTTAAAAAACCCCAAAAAATTTATTTTTTACCACGTTTCTAAGCAAAAAAACTACATTAAAATGACCTTTTAAAAAAATTTTTTTATAACTGTGATTTAAACACGAATTTTTTTTTTTTTTTTGATCAGAAATTTGGCGAAAAATTTGGGGTTTTGGGGAAATTTCTTAACGGGTTTAACATGCTTTTTTTTTGGGCCACATAGATACAGACATAGACCAAAACTAAAATGCCCCTTTTTAAATCGTGTCTTGAAACTGTGCCCCTATCCCCAAAAAAACCCAAAAATATGATTCCCAAAACCACACCCCCTCTTTGGGAAAACAGCATATTTTACCGAACTACTTGCCCAAATTTAAAAAAAAATATAGAAAATTTACAGAAAATGCTGTCGGCTGTCAATAATGGCCCAAAATTTTTTTGGGTCAAAACCCCAAGGCACGGGGGGATAAAGACGTCCCCGTTATTTTATGGGATTTTTGCCGATGGGACCTAGCTCGAAAATGTCAGTTTTTACAATTTATTGGGGGGTCATCGTTCTCAATAAATTTTTTTGTTAAATTTCTAAATTATTTCTATTCCTGAATGAAATATTTTTTTTGATTTAGCGTTAAATACCCTTTTAAGGAAAAAGTCGTGGATCTTTATGGACAAGTAAGCTGAAACCGGTATCATTTTAATTCTTGGTTAAATACCCGTAGCCTACTTAAGGAGGCCTGTACCCCCCAGGCATTTCCAAAAAAATTGTCGAGCTCACTGAATTTTGAATGGTTTCTTAGGCTAAAAATTTGGGGGGATTTGTCTTTAAATTAAATATGAAAGTTAAAAACCCTTTAAATTTATGTCAGCCAGGGGCATATATAATCCAGAGATCTGAAAGTACCCTTTCACCCAATCTCGTGGTCAACCTCGGCCATTATTTATATTGCCCTATAACTGCATTTTCGACGTAAATAAAAAATGGGTCTAATCCAAAAGGAAAAAATTTTCTATTCACCAGAGGAAAAAATTTTCAAGCCCAGAAAAATAAATTTTGGGAAATAAAGAGAGCATTTATATTGATACCTTGGGTAGGCATAAGGGATTAAGATGCCTTGTTCTTATATTTGCCTTGTTTCTAATTTAAATTTTAAAAAATTCTATCTTGCTGTCCAAATCTTATTTGCAAACCACCACCAAAATTTGTTTTTTTGCTTTTGTTTTGATAAATTGATTTTTTTTCTGATGCCTTCAGATATTGACTATTTTTTTTGACCAAAGTTTTCAAAGCCTCCTAAATAATTTAATAACATCAAATAGTTTTGGGGGGTTCCCTCGTCGATAAAGCAGTTCCAGGGCGATTAAATAATGGCACCAAAGTTGACCCCGAGATGTCGGTTAAAAGGGTTCTTTCAGACCTTTGATTTTATATGCCCTGACGTACAATGGGAGGGGGGGGGTATGTGTTTGGGGGAAAACATAGATAAAGGCTAGGCCCATAGGCCAGTGAGGAGAATTAAATGTAAATCCTAAACTAGCCTAGTCCATACAAAATTTTAAAATAATCATTGTTTCATTTGGGACTAAACCCGTATTTTTTTTTTGCAGTTCCGAGGTATCTCTTGTTACAAGCAATTTAAAAATCCTGCAAGTCGAAGAGAGCGAAGCTTGAGGACAAAATCAGTGCCTCCCTCGGGGGGCTCCGAACATCTGCTGGAGAGTCCCCCTTTCCATTGTCTTCTTTCACAATGTTGATTGGAATACAACAATACACGGACCCGGTACCGGTACCAAATTTTCATAGCACTCCGTCAAAACCCTTAAAAAAAAATAAAAAAAATCAACAAACAATTTTAGCAACCCAAAAACCCAAATTTTGCAAGACCCAATTACCCCAAAAATTAAAATTGTCAGGAACATGTCAAAAATTCACCAGCAGCAGACTTAAGTGCTGCGCACAATTGGCTAGGGCCCAGCAAAAACGTAGCCAACGCAAGCACAACGCAAAAATATAAACAAGTGCACCCGGCTGCTTAACACCAAAATTCTCGTATGCATAGCGTAGGCCGGAAGCCCCGCGCAAGAGATGGTTATATTTTTATTACTTATCTTTCGCTTTTCGTTTGACCCAAAAGGAATCCAGAAACAACAGACCAAAACAAACGCCCCTTTTTTAGTTAAATCAAAATTACAACTTTTTTTATTTGTTCAGTTCAAATTATTAATCATGACGAACTCACAGAAGACGACGTCATTTCGAGTATGAAGTTGGTGACGTCTAGCGCGAGCTGCTAATTTCGTATTTTTGCAATATCCGCATCTCTAGATAATAGGCTACGCAAATGGGTTTTCAAAAACGAAATGTCAAACGCAAAGTTGACATGCAGTCATCTGATCACGGGCCCTTTTAAACCTTTGCACAGCTTTGTGTTTCTTTACGCCTCGCTTCCGTTATGACAATTGTGCACGCATTTTTCCTTGTGTTGCGCTACGCTTATGCTATGCCAATTGTGCGCCGCACTTTACAGTAGGAGGAGAGAGCTGGGAGAGTGTGGAAGAAATACAATCATGGGAGGATTGAAAGAAATGGAAACATTTTGTTGCAAAACTTTAAGCTGAGCCTGCCAGAAGTGGAAAACGGCAATGGATGATAATGATAAATACAGGTTCTATAATAATAAGAAACTCACCATTAGGAACAGATATACTAGCCCCATCAAGAATGGCTTGGGCAAGTTCAAACTCTAATTCTTCCGCTGCCACAGCAGCAGCTCGCAGAGCGTCCCATATGACTTTGCGCCCATCGAAGGCCGGAGCTGTGTCCCAAAATTCATCTCGTTTGCTTCGTAACTGTCCTTCAGTCAAGGGTACATCAGATTTCCAGCGAATGGTCTCGTGGCACAGAGGGTGATTTTTACGTGAACTACCTATATACAAAATAATAAAGCTTTAACTCGCAGCCATTTGGGATGTATTTTTAATTATAACTGGTGCATTTTACTACAGTTCCAACCAGTGGCGTGGCGAACTACTAAGAGTGATCGGTGCCTACAATATTTTAATTTTACCCACCCCCTACTTTCGTGGGCAACAAGGGGGTCTGGGGGCGTGCCCCCAGTTTAGCCCCGCAGGGAATTTTTCAATTTTGATGATCCTAGAATGGATTTGGTGCGTTTTACCAGCAATTAATATGATTTTATAGACGTTAAAAGCCTCATTTTTATGTAATGAAATTTTAATGAAATGGCTGAATTTTTTTTCTGTTGAACTTATAAAACCAACAGTTTATCATTTTTTTAGTCTTCCACAGTAGGCTATAGCCCCGCAGGGAATTTTTTCAATTTTGGTCATCTTAGAATGGATTTGCTGCATTTTACCAGCAATTAATATGATTTTATAGATGTTGATAGCCTCATTTTTATGTAATGAAATTTTAACGAAATCGCTGAAAATATGATTTTTTTTTTGAACTCATAAAGCAACGGTTTGTAATTCTATTTTGTCTACCCCAAATTAGCCCCGCAGAGAATATTTTTAATTTTGGTGATCCTAGAATGGATTTGGTGCTTTTATTTATTAGACGAGTGAGCAAAGCGAATGAGGATTACCATTCAAGATAAACGGCGCTTATCCTGTGACTCTGTGCGTGTGTGTGCTAGTGTGAACTATAAAAATCAGCCGAATCGCTGAACAGATTGCGCTTATGTTTTAATTGTTGAACTCATAAAGCCGACGGTGTGTTATTCCTCTTCGCCTCCTCGTAGCGGCATAGCCAGAATTTGGGAAAAAATACACATTTAAAGTAATCAATGAAGAATTTAGTACCTACAAGAGGAATCCGGGGGCCTTCCCATTTGAAAATAAATTGTATGTCCTAGATCTTTAGATAATCTGTGCACTTTGGAAATAAATTTGGTTATTTTGTTCGTTTTCTCCGTCTATTGGCAGAGCCATTATTTGGGATTTAGGAAAACTACTGGAACGCATAATAATGAAAACTAGGGGCTCCGTGGGCTTGCCCCCGGGAAAATGATTATTTAAGGTTTTTGGTACAAATCTGTGAGTTTTGAAGAAACACTTTGTTTGCTATATTTGAAGAGATACGATTTTATTCTTTTACGGACAAACTTACTGTCTCGATTTCATTGAAATCAATGCATTTTTATCTAGAAATTGTACTGGAAATACTTCAATTCAAATAGGTCCAAGAATGTTCTTCTTATTGCATTCACGACGTCGATAATCCTGCTTCATATCATAAGACGGTAATTTAAAAATTAAAACAGAAAACTCAAAAATGTTCTAGACTTCCTCCATGCCACCAGCTGTATTTAATTTATAAATTTCTCAAATCAATCTATTCAATCAAATGAAATAAGTTATAGTATAACGAACGTGTCTATTCATTTAGCAGAATTGTTGAATTGCTACCTGTTATTAGTTGAGTTGAGAACTACTAGATGAATATCCATCATGCATGTTGTCTGCACTTTTACTAAAAAATCATGATTCATGACAAACTTTTACTACAGTCCAGTAACACTCTAAAGTAAGTAAAGAGCTATAGCCATACAATTCAGTAGGTGTGATTATAACAATTAAAAAAGTCAAACAAAGTTTATAAAATATTATGTTTGATTAAAAAGTAAGGGGTGGGTGGGTCCCTGGGGGACCACCCACCCACCCCTTTTGGTATCGGTGCCTGGGCTCCGATTTGGTATGTTCGCCACGCCACTGGTTCCAACTTTTCAATACCGTTTGTCCACTAGATTATAATCTCATAGTCATAGGTCTAATCTACACAGGGTTAATTTTTTGTACAAAATTGCTAATGCCCAGCTGGGCATGATGATTGAGCGAGCGTCTCCACTTGACTCTTATGGCTTGAATGTATTTTTTTTTTCTGTTACTGCTTCGGTACAGGTCGCACCGTTTCTCTGATCGACCTGAAATTTTGCACACATGTACATTCACCTAGGCCTATGCGGGTTGTTGTATAGTTTTTGAACAAAATCCGACCGTTGGTTTAAAAAATTAAATAAAAAATTTAAATGTTCCGATGTTATGAAATTTTGCAGGGTCACTAAGTACAACATCTCTCCTATTTTACAAATTTTCAGCTAATCGGTCAACCTTGAGTAGTAGATAGTGGTAGTAAATCTTTATTTTAGCAGAGTTGCTATTTTTTACAAAGTATA
>JAMZAV010016776.1:0-10571 GCA_024449915.1 Sweltsa coloradensis | reverse complement strand
GACGTGCTCGCTTGTAAACGCGCCCACTGAGCGTTTCCTAGTAAATTGCAAGGGTCTAGTAAGCAATGCTCGGTTCTAGCTCACTGCTTTCACGTAACTAGCGTTTCTAGTAAGCAAGTGTCTGCTATCAGCACGTGCTCGCTGTCAACGCGTCCAACTGGGTTCCTAGTAAATTGCAATGTGGGTCTAGCTATAGCACGTGCTCGCTGTCACGCTCAACTGAGCGTTCCTATAAATTGCAATGTGGGTCTAGCTATAGCATGCTCGCTTATCAACGTCCACTGAGCGTTTCCTAGTAGTCTTCAAGTCATCTAGGTTTACGCAAAAAAAATCGTCTTATCTTTCCTTTTTTCGTTCAGCAAATCCCCTAAAACACGTAAAATAGATACCACTTCAAAATACGTATTTTCAAAAAATTACAAGCGGCGATATTGTGGGGGACCCCCCTCCCATTGAGGCGTTCGTCCAATCCCTCCCCCCGTAATATATTTCACCGTACGCCACTGACTATAAAGGACATTAGTTGCATGGAAGCATGCATGTACTTTTCCTGGAAGGTTCGCCACCCCCTGGAAAAATAGACTTCCGACGCGCCTGACTGCAGTGAACTCAGTGACTGGTACTTGTAGCTTGCTCCGATTTCGAAGGTCTAGTGTGGCAGGTTTAGTTTTGTAGTACCAGTGCTGGGCATTATCAGAACCTAGATAATCATTGAATGAGCGCAGCGAGCGTAGCGAACGAAGCGAAGATTCCATTTCACTACACTGGAGAAATAAATCCAGAATGTTTTTTTTCTTTCTGTTTGTATTATTGTGTGTATGTTAGCACGATTCCGGCTAAACCGATAATCCAATTGCGATGAAATTTTATGGAGGCCTTCAAAATCTCTGAAACAAGAACTGCCACGTTTTTGAGCGCAATCGAAAAGATTATTTCTCATAAAAACTGCAATTTTACGATTTTTTTTCGATATTTTAAACCTTTATTCGACTTATAACACCTATATGCTTTTTTTTTTCACAGAACCTTAATTTAATGAGTTAAGATATTCGTGTGAAATTTGAGCGTAATCGATAAATTATTTCTCATGAAAATCGAAATTTTACGGTTTTTTTCTTTTTTAAAACAATTCTTTGACTTATAACACCTACATGCTTTATCCTATTGTAATGACTTTTTCACAGAACCTTAATTTCATTAATTAATATATTCGTGTTAAATTTACGCAATGAATAATTATTTCTTTGAAATTGCAAATTTGAGCGCAATTAAAAAATTAAGTTTATTTTTTATTTTATTTAATTTAATTTAAAAAATATCTTTGACTTAGTAATAATTTTTTTGGATGAGCGTAGCGAGCGTAGCGAGCGAAGCGAGCGAAGCGAAGATTCCATTTCACTACACTGGAGAAAAAAATCCGGATTTTTTTTTTCTTTTTTGTATTTTTGTGTGTTTGTTAACACGATTCCGGCTAAACCGATACTCCGATTGCGATGAAATTTTATGGAGGTCTTCGAAATCTCTGAACTTAGAATTGCCACGTTTTTGAGCGCAATCGGGAAATTTTTTTCTCATAAAAAACGCAATTTTACGATTTTTTTCGATTTTTTAAAACTTTCTTCGACCTCTCCCACCTACACGCTTTCTCCGATTGTAATGATTTTTTCACAGAACCATCGTGTGAAATTTGAGCGTAATCGAAAAATTATTTCTCATGAAAATCGAAATTTTACGGGTTTTTTCTTTTTTAAAACAATTCTATGACTTGTAACACCTACATGCTTTATCCTTTTGTAATGATTTTTCACAGAACCTTAATTTCATGAAATATACTCGTGTTAAATTTGAGCGCAATCGAATAATTATTTCTTATGAAAATTGCAATTTTACGATTTTTTATTTTTTTAAATTACGATTTATTAAAAAAATTAAGTTAATTTTTTATTTTATTTAATTTAATTAAAAAAAATCTTCGACTAAGTAATAATTTTTTCACAGAACAGAAAATCCGCGTAACACATGGCAGCTCAATGCACCAATTACGCTCATCCAACAACGCGGCGGGACTTAAGCGTTTTTGGATGAGCGTAGCGAGCGAAGCGAAGATTCCATTTCACTACACTGGAGAAAAAAATCCGGAATGTTTTTTTTTCTTTTTTTTCCTGTATTTTTGTGTGTCTGTTAACACGATTCCGGCTAAACCGATACTCCAATTGCGATGAAATTTTATGGAGGCCTTCAAAATCTCTGAACGAAGAGCTGCCACGTTTTGAGCGCAATCGAAAAATTATTTCTCATGAAAATCGCAATTTTACGATTTTTTTCGATTTTTAAAAAATTTCTTCAGCTTATAACACCTACATGCTTTGTCCGATTTTAATGATTTTTTGACAGAACCTTAATTTTATGAATTTAGGTATTCGTGTGAAAATTGAGCGCAATCAAAAAACTATTTCTCATGAAAATCGAAATTTTACGTTTTTTTTCCTTTTTAAAACAATTCTTTGACTTATAACACCTACATGCTTTATCCTATTGTAATAATTTTTTCACAGAACCTTAATTTTATAAATTCATATATTTGTGTAAAATTTGTGCGCAATCAAATAATTATTTCTTATGAAAATTTCAATATTACGATTTTTTCCTTTTTTTAAATTACAATTAATTAAAAAAAATTAAAATTTAAGTTAATTTTTCATTTAATTTAATTTAATTTTTAAAAAAATCTTCAACTTAGTATTGATTTTTTCACGGAACAACAGAAAATCCGCATAACACATGGCAGCTCAATACACCAATTACGCTCATCCAACAACGCGGCGGGACTTAAGCGTTTTCCTAGTATATTCGTGTGAAATTTGAGCACATTCGAAAAATTATTTCTTATGAAAATCACAATTTTACGATTTTTTCGATTTTTGGATGAGCGAAGCGAGCGAAGCGAAGATTTCATTTCACTACACTGGAGAAAAAATCCGGAATGTTTTTTTTTTCGTATTTTTGTGTGTTTGTTAACACGATTCCGCCTAAACCAATACTCCAATTATCATGAAATTTTATGGGGGCCTTCGAAATCTCTGAACTTAGAACTGCCATGTTTTTGAGCGCAATCGAAAAATTATTTCTCACGAAAATCCCAATTTTAAATATTTTTCGATATTTAAAACATTTCTTCGACTTATAACACCTACATGCTTTATCCTATTTCAATTATTTTTTTCACTGAACCTTAATTTTATGAATTAAGATATTCGTGTAAAATTTGAGCGCAATCAAAATAATATTTCTTAAAATAATCGCAATTTTTCAATTTTTTTCTTTTTTTTAAATTATTATTAATTTAAAAAAAAAAAGTTTAATTTTTATTTAATTTGATTCAATTGAAAAAAAAATATAGAACTTAGTAATAATTTTTTCACAGAGCAAGAGAAAATTCGCGTAACACATGGCAGCTCAATGCACCAATTACGCTCATCCAACAACGCGGCGGGACTTAAGCGTTTTCCTAGTTTAAAACATTCTTTGACTTATAACACCTACATGCTTTATCCGATTGTAATGATTTTTTCACAGAACCGTAATTTTATGAATGAATATATTTGTGTGAAATTTGAGCGCAATAAAAAAAATTACGAAAATCGCAATTTTACGTTTTTTATTTTTTTGGATGAGCGTAGCGAGCGAGGCGAAGATTCCATTTCACTACACTGGAGAAAAAATCCGGAATGTTTTTTTTCTTTTTCTTTTTTTGTATTTTTGTGTGTCTGTTAACACGATTCCGGCTAAACCGATACTCTAATTGCGATGAAATTTTCTGGAGACCTTTGAAATCTCTGAACTTAGAACTGCCACGTTTTTGAGCAATCGAAAAATTATTTCTCATAAAAATCGCAAGTTTACGATTTTTTCGAATTTTAAAAAAATCCTTCGATTTCTATCTATATATATCTTCTTCTATATGCTTTATCCGATTTTGATGATTTTTTCACAGAACCTTAATTTTATGAATTGAGATATTCGCCTACATGCTTTGTCCTGTTGTGTTGATTTTTTCACAGAACCTTAATTTTATGAATTAATATATTCGTGTTAATTTTGAGCGCAATCGGAATAATTATTTCTTCTTATTTCTTTTTTCTTTTTTTAAAATTACGAATAATTAAAAATTGAAGTTAATTTGTTATTTGCTTTGAATTAATCAAAAAAAATTCTTCGACTTAGTAATAATTTTTCCACAGAACAACAGAAAATCCGCGTAACACATGGCAGCTCAATGCACCAATTACGCTCATCCAACAACGCGGCGGGACTTAAGCGTTTTCCTAGTTATTTTACATTTCTTCGACTTATAACACCTACATGCTTTCTCCGATTGTAACGATTTTTTTTTAAATGAAAAAAATCGTAAAATTGCGATTTTCATGAAAATCATTTTTCAATTGCGCTCAAAAACGTGGAAGTTTTCGTTCAGAGATTTCGAAGGCTTCCAGAAAATTCCATCCCAATTGGCGTATCAGTTTTGCCGGAATCGTGTTAACAGACACACGAAAATACAAACAGAATAAAAAAGAAACACGAAAAAATCGTAAAATTGCGATTTTTATGAGAAATAAGTTTTATATTGTGGTCCAAAATGTGGCAGTTCTATGTTCAGAGTTTTAAAAGGCCTCCAGAAAATTTAATCGAAATTGTAGTATCGGTTTAGCCGGAATCGTGTTAACAAACACACAAAAATACAAACAAAAACAAAAACGAAAAAAATCGTAAAATTGCGATTTTCATGAGAAATAATTTTTCGATCGATTTTTCGAACCGTGCAGTTCTAAGTTCAGAGATTTGAAAGGTCTCCAGAAAATTTCATCGCAATTTGAGTATCGGTTTAGCCGGAATCGTGTTCACAGACACACAAAAATACAAACAGAAACAAAAAGAAAAACGAAAAAAATCGTAAAATTGCGATTTTCATAAGAAATAATCTTTCGTTTACGCTCAAAACGTGGCAGTTCTAACCCTAAAGATGTCAAAGGCCTCCAGAAAATTTTATCGAAATCGGAGCATCGGTTTAGCTGAAATCGTGTTAACAAACACGCAAAAATACAAACAGAAAAAACAAGAAAATCGAAAATAATCGCAAAATTGCAATTTTCATGAGAAATTTTTAGATTGCGCTCAAAAAGGTGGAAGTTCTAAGTTCAGATATTTCAAAGGTCTCCAGAAAATTTCATCCCTATTGGAGTATCGGTTTAGCCGGAATCGTGTTAACAAACATACAAAAATACAAACAGAAAAAACAAAAAAACGGAAAAAAATCGTAAAATTGCGATTTTCATGAGAAATAATCTTTCGATTGATTTTTCGAACCGTGCAGTTCTAAGTTCAGAGATTAAAAGGTCTCCAGAAAATTTCATCGCAATTGGAGTGTCGGTTTAGCCGAAATCGTGTTCACAGACACGCACAAAAAAAACATTCCTGATTTTTTTTCTTCAGTGTATTTGAATGGAATCTTCGCTTCGCTCGCTACGCTCATCCAACAAATAGTACACAAGGTGGATAAAAGTGAAGTTTTGAACTCCGCGCGTCGAATAATGGTGCCTAGGAGGTGTCGCTTATCCGACTGTTGTTTCGCGAAACTTTACTCCTTTTAACCCTTTCTCTGTTACTAGGAAGCTTTGCAAACGCTTTTTCAGGCGCGTTGTTGGATGAGCGTAATTGGTGCATGCATGCATGCGGATTTTCTGTTGTTCTGTGAAAAAATCATTACTGAGTCGAATTTTTTTAAAATTAAATTAAATTAAATAAGAAATTTAACTTAAATTTTAATTTTTTAATTAATCGTAATTTAAAAAAAAAATCGTAAAATTGCAATTTTTATAAGAAATAATTATTTGATTGCGCTCAAATTTCACGCGAATATCTTAATTCATAAAATTAAGTTTCTGTGAAAAAATCATAAAAATCGAATGAAGCATATAGGTGTTATTATAGGTTGAAGAAATTTTTTAAAAATCGAAAAAAATCGTGAAATTGCGATTTTCATGAGAAATAATTTTCCGATTGCGCTCAAAAACGTGGCAGTTCTAGGTTCAGAGATTTCGAAGGCCTCCATAAAATTTCATCGCAATTGGAGTATCGGTTTAGACGGAATCGTGTTAACAAACACACAAAAATACAGGAAAAAAAAGAAAAAACATTCCGGATTTTTTTCTACAGTGTAGTGAAATGGAATCTTCGCTTCGCTCGCTACGCTCGCTACGCTCATCCAATGAACTCAACTAATACGTCCACGCGCGCCGCTCGCTGTGTGTTATGGACGTATTAGAGACGTCAAGCAATTACTGAAGTCGTAACTAGGTAAAATTTTAACGTTGTAGACCAATCCGTTTGTTGAGAATCGCCGTAGAATCACAACTGACGAATTTCGAATTAGGCACCTCGGAAAGTGATTTTGATAATTTTCATCCCATTTATAACTCGGAAGGAATGTTCGCACCCCAACCAAAATTGACATGGGTGGTCAAGTACCTAAATAACTCTGATTATATAACGGAAGTTTATTTCACGTTTCATGAAGGCTGAGCAACACCTTGAAAACGCAAAAACATTTTTTTTTTTACAATGTACCTACCTGAGTGTACTAGCACACCGTGGCTTTGATGCAGCGTCCTATTAATAGCTGGCAACTAGATAAAAGGTTTTGTGAAATAAAATCTTCCCGTTGACAACCTCAATCATAGGCGTGCGCCTATGATTGAGCTTAATGGGGGGGGAAGCTCAGCGTTCTTGAAAATTCACTAAAAAATAATTGATTTAAACTAGGAAAACGCTTAAGTCCCGCCGCGTTGTTGGATGAGCGTAATTGGTGCATTGAGCTACCATGTGTTATATGGATTTTCTGTTGTTCTGTAAAAAAATCATTACTCAGTTGAAGATTTTTTTAAAATTAATATAAATAAAATAAAAAATAAACTTTTATCTTTAATTTTTTTAATTAATCGTAATTTTAAAAAGAAAAAAATCGTAAGATTTCGATTTTCATAAGAAATAGTTATTCGATTGTGCTCAAATTTCACAAGAATTCTGTGTAAAAAATCATTACAATCGGATAAAGCATATTGGTGTAAAAAGTCAAAGAATTGCTTTAAAAAAGAAAAAACACGTAATATTTCGATTTTTATAAGAAATAATTTTTTGATTGCGCTCAAATTTTACAAGAATATCTTAATTCATAAAATTATGGTTCTGTGAAAAAATCATCAAAATCGGATAAAGCATGTAGGTGTTATAAGTCGAAGAAATTTAAAAAAAAATCGAAAAAAATCGTAAAATTGCGATTTTGATGAGAAATAATTTTCCGATTGTGCTCAAAAACGTGGCAGTTCTAAGTTCAGAGATTTCGAAGACCTCCATAAAATTTCATCGCAATCGGAGTATCGGTTTAGCCGGAATCGTGTTAACAACAGTCAAAAATACAGGAAAAAAAACAAAACATTCCGGATTTTTTTCTCCAGTGTAGTGAAATGGAATCTTCGCTCCGCTCGCTACGCTCATCCAAAAAATTATTTAAACTAGGAAAACGCTTAAGTCCCGCCGCGTTGTTGGATGAGCGTAATTGGTGCATTGAGCTGCCATGTGTTATGTGAATTTTCTGTTCTGTGAAAAAATCATTACTAAGTTGATGATTTTTTTTAAATAATTTAAAATAAATAAAAAATAAACTTTAATTTTTAATTTTTTTAATTAATCGTAATTTTAAAAAAGAAAAAAAATCGTAAAATTTCGATTTCCATAAGAAATAATTATTCGATTGTGCTCAAATTTTACACGAATATATGAATTCATAAAATTAAGGTTCTGTGAAAAAATCATTACAATCGGATAAAGAATGTAGGTGTTATTTGTCAAAGAATTGTTTTAAAAAAGAAAAACCCCGTAAAATTGCGATTTTTATGAGAATAAATTATTTGATTGCGCTTAAATTTTCCACGAATATATAAATTCATAAAATAAAGGTTCTGTGAAAAAATCATTACAATCGGACAAAGCGTGTAGGTATTATAAATCGAAGAAATTTTTTAAAAATCGAAAAAAATCGTAAAATTGCGATATTTATGGGAATTTTTTTTTCGATTGTGCTCAAAAACGTGGCAGTTCTAAGTTCAGAGATTTCGAAGGTCTCAATAAAATTTCATCGCAATCGGAGCATCGGTTTAGCCGGAATCGTGCTAACAAACAGACAAAAATACAAAAAAAAAAAAGAAAAAAAAAGAAAAAAAAAAAAAAAAAAACATTCCGGATTTTTTTCTCCAGTGTAGTGAAATGGAATCTTCGCTTCGCTCGCTACGCTCGAAACGCTCATCCAAAAAAATAAGAAACATATCTTACCGGTACTTAATATTTTTCTAGAAACCTTTACCTACCTTTTTCGCTCATCATTACTTTTAAATAAGTTTCTTAACAAAAATGCCTTGAGGTAAGTGTAAATAATAGCCAGGTCCTCCCTCAAAAAGTTAAATCCAACAAAAACTCGACTCCGTCCCTCCTTCGCCACCGGCCACCGTCAATCCACCATTTCTATGGAGTTGTACAGCTTAATTTACGATTATTTGTACAATTTCGAAATAAATAATAATAATTGGATAAGGCGACATGATACTATAAAAAAATCATATTATTCCATAATAATAGATTATTTTATCATGCAAACCTCTGAAATGTCAAACGTTAATGTAATGTTAATGTTAATGTATGCTGTGAATAATTCACAAATTATTGTAAGTTGGACATGACGACAAACCAAATTGACTCACACAATCTACATTGTTTCGGTATTGCATTCAGCCCACCACTTTTTTCTAAAACGCACCAAATGCACTTTAAAAACCTGGTTTTCAAAAAAATCGTCTGCGGCGCTATATTTATGGGGGTCTTTGCCCCCCATACCCCCCTGCTTGGTCCCTCTTCCACAAATATGCATGCAGGCGCGAATCGCCCCCCCCCCCCATAGTTATGTTCTAGATCGGCATTGTCCTGTGCCCCCCCCCCCTTTGGAAAATCTCCTCTGCGCACGCCTATGACCTCAATGCCTTCTAGGTATTTATTTGTTTGTTTTATTTGTGTGTGCTAATTTGGTTCAAATAACAAATCCAAGGTCTATATTATGGGGCTTGGTCTGAGATTTTGTCGAATATATTTAAGGAAATCCATGAGAAAAACCTTCAGTAAAGATTTTAAAGTGTGGGTTTTGATCATTGATCTTTTACTACTGTAGGCTAGATTAGCAGTCGGTGGTCCACTTCCGTTACAATTAGAAGCCATCTTGAAATCCCTGTTCGCATGTTAATTAAATGGGAGCTATTTGTAGACCGAATATTATTAAAGATGGCCGCCAGTTTGACAGCTGAGCGTACTAGCCTTTAACATTAAATGATTACCAAATTCCCTTATGCAATAACGTCTTATTGTTTCTGTTTGTTCAATCCCATGCTGCACAAGCTAAAACCATATCACACAATCCAGTAAAATACTTTATTGCTTTAAAAAAGCATAAATTAAAACGCCAAATCGCCATCTTGAAGTGGATTTTCGACGCTTCAATTTGCTACGCTCGCGCCTGTGCGGAAGTATTGGACACTGCTAATCTAGTCTACAATAGGGGTTTAATATCAATGGTTTTGATCTAGGTACGTCGCAAATTATAGTCTCGATGCGTAGTACGTGAGAAACCTCTATCGGTGAATTATATTATTACGTAACATGATTTGTGTGCGCCTAAACGTAAGTAAACAGATTTTTGACTACATACTCGTAGGTTCATGGTCCTACAGATTGTAATAATAACCTTTTTCTGCCATGATTGACTTATGCCGTATCAAGTATGACCTACTTACTAATTATTTACAACAACGTGACAATCATTTAACATTCATGTGCCAATAGAAAAGCGTTTACCAAATTATATTGAAAAAATTGACCTCTGCTGGCCACAAAATTCATTTTAAACAATTGAAATATTTTTTATTTGAAAGACCCCTTATTAAGCTTTGATTACATAGGGCCTACCATAGTATTCAAAAATACACATTTTAAATTCTATTTTATTACATTTTCATTTAGGGGATGACTAGACCCACCCACCCTATGGAAATTTTAATGGGAGAATTTTGATGGGATTCTTTATGGGTTATTAAGTTTTTATCTAAATCCAATTTAAATCTGACTTTCGCAGGTAATCTGTTACGATGTTCCCCTTCTGCTTTCTACGGGAACATGGAAAGTGCGCGAATTCTTAAGTGAGCGAATTCTTAACTGCGCGAATTCTTAAGTGCGCGAAACGTCAAGTGAGCGAATGGATACTGCGCGAATTCTTAACTGCGCGAATAGTAAAGTGAGCGAAAAGGACACTGAGCGAAAAGACACTGCGCGAATTCTTAAGTGCGCGAAAAGTTAGTGAGCGAATGGACCTGCGCGAATTCTAACTGCGCGAATAGTAAAGTGAGCGAATCCTTAACTGCGCGAATTCCTTAAGTGCGCCGGGAAAAGTATAGGTGGAGATAGGACCAGGTCAACTG
>JAMZAV010016771.1:0-10923 GCA_024449915.1 Sweltsa coloradensis | reverse complement strand
ATTTTTTAAAAAATCAATTTGGGTCTAGGATTGCCCTTTAAATTTGCTACGGTAAACCAAGTAATAAATCCCGAATTTTTTGTTTTTTGAACCATTGTGGGGTTATTTAAAGTTTCTATATTTGGGCCCCTATTTTAATTGGGTAACTGGAAAATACATGGTGAAAACTGTGAGCTGCTACCGGGTTGAACATGCCTTTTTTTGGGGCAAGGGGTTTTTTTTCCAAATCATTTTTTTTGAACAGATCCTAGTAAAGAATTCAGGCCTATAATTTCAAGGTTTTTTGACATGCACTATGAACACGTACAAAAGGTTTGCGTGGGATCACTTAACTTTTGCAAGTGCTTTTTTGAACGCACTTACTGATTGTTGTCGGGTTACTATTTTTAAAATTGTTTATTGTTTTTATTTTACCTAAAAAAAAACTTTTTTAAAAAACCCTTTTTATTTCTAAGATTCTGGCTAAATGTTTCAACTTTTTCTTTAAAAAGGTACTACATCACCAAAACCTTAATGCCCCTGATAATTGAACGTTGTAGTCCCACCCTTTGGGTCAAAATTTGGCCAAAAACTTACGAAAATATCGCCTAAAACAAAAAAAAATCGTAAAAGTACGATATTCATAAAAATATCTCTTAGATTATCCCCAAAAAAACCGGGGCGGGTCTAATTTAAAAAGATTTCGAAGGCCCCCCTCCAATTTTCATCAAGATCGCATGAGCCGTTTCCCGGTAGAGCGCAACAACAAAAAACAACAAAAAAACCCCCCCCCTCCAAAAAAAACACTCTTTTTTTTTTTTTTTTTGGGGGGGGGGGGTCGTAAAATTGAAGTTTTTCGCTTCGTTTCACCCCAAAAAAAGGGGGCAAGGTATTTCAAAATAAATAAAATTCTCGGAAAACTAGATTTACTCACGGCGCAAAATGGTCTACAAGGGGCAATTGAAAAGTAAAAAACGTAATTTTTTTATTTTAGAAAAATTTTTAAATCACGAGTTTAAATTTTAAAATGATCCCGTAGGTGTTGTTTTGGAAATGTTCATAAATTTAAGGGCTTACTAGAACCCCCTTGCATTTGGGGGCAAAAACCGAACTTCGGGGAATCTGCTATGTCCAAAGAAGGAGGGGAAAGTTTATTTGTACCCCCAGCTGGCGGCAAAAATAACTTATGGTGTCTGCAAATTGCTCAGGGTTTAAAAAAAAATAAGACGGACAACGTTTTTTGTTTGAGTTTGCCCAAAAAAGAATTTGTGGAGTAAGCTCAGAAAGAGTACAAACCCTAAATTGAAGGAAAGTGAAAATGACAATATCATACTACCTATGCGAACGCTCGAGACTTTGTTTGGGGGAGGTCGCGGTTTCTACTTCCCAGGGTAAATTGACTGAATGAAATTTGTGAGTTATTTTTAAATCCAAAGCAGGTGATGGAATCCGCTTCACCCCTTGTGCATTCCTTAATTTAAACCTTTACCCCTAATTACCCAGTTTTTCCCTAAAGAGAGTCACCACAGGTTAAACTGATCGAAGAAAAACGTGAAAGAAAAGAAACCCAATATTGTGCGAATTTTTTCACAGCTAGCCAACCTATCTTCGTCCGCTGTATTTTTTTTAAATTTAATCTATTTGAAGGTTATTTATGGAACTCCATAAAGCATTTAAAAAGTTTTTAAAGTTCTCGAATCTGTTTTAAAAAAAAACACCACCTTAAAATGTTTTGCACCCCTCTTTTTTTATTTAAAAACGCGTAAGGTCATTGGGGAAATTTAAATTAATAACCGTCCAAAGGCGCTGTGAATTGCGCGGGGCCCGCCCCCCCGGGGGTAAAATCGGGCTGGCGCTAGAACGAAAACAATTTTGTTTTTATCTTAAAAAATCTGGAACAAGATCCTCTACCCCAAAGAGCACACAAGAAATACTTACAAATTACATGTATGCCCTTAGGAGCAACATACAAGCGAGATCATTCGGTTCAAACTCGTTGTTTTTTTTAGAAAGGGGTTTTTTTTGTGAGTATTTTATTGAGGGATCACGAGTACATTTTTTTTTTTTTTTGGAATGTAATTCAGGAAACGCCCTCTTTAAACTCATATTTTGTATAAAATTTTGTCTTTTTTTCCAAAAGGTGCAAATTAAAACAAAAGAAAAAAAAATCATTCGTTCATTGCTGTTTAAAATGCCTAAGGGTATTCACGATCGAGTCTGCATGATGCTGATAGATGACATAAAAAACGCCCTGCCCTTTGCGGATTCGAAATCACGTCCTCGTATCAATTTAAAACATTATTTAAAGGCGGTACAACAGTTTTTCTTATTTCGCGCAATACTAATTTTGTTACAAATTTTTTAACTTTTAAAAAAATAAATGAGTTTTTCAGCACATTTTCCCTCAACGTTTACGTTATAAATTTGCTGTACTTGTAGTAAAACACCATCACGAATGTGAAAAAGTACACGGTACTAAAGTTTTACGGCTCATAATGGACTTAAAATTCACCCCGTTTAAAACCAACATCTTTAAAGTTGCAAAATTATGATCTAGTGATAAAGCTTGCGCAAATTATGTTTTCGTTCATCGTTACCCGTTTATAGCTATATTTCATATGTCCATTACGTCTTGCCCTCCCCCTGCATCCCCCTAGTAAGACTACAAGGCGTTTTCCTTCAGTTTTGAATGTTAATAACCTCCCATACTAGCAAAATTTTTGGGGTAATATATTGTAAAAGTACAAAATAAATAACCTGTAGGCTATACTCATATAAAAGTTTTTATTATTTTTTCCACATTTTCTAAATAATTAACATTCACGTTGACTGAATATTTATTCCAGTGATTTGGACTATTTCGCTTTCGTATTTGTAGGAAGGAAATAAAATAAAAAAGGAATAAACCGTGGGAAGAGAGAATTGAACTAGTCAAAAGGGTGTATAATAATCGTGGGAGGAGGTAGAATTGGGTATGATAGAAAGATTGGGGGATTTTTAAGCAAAAGTAGAGTGTGGAGGGAGGACCGATGAAGAGGGACTGAAGAAGTTGCGTCAGGTCAGCCTATCCGGCAACTACGAAAGTTAAGTTTAAAACACAAATCTCAATTTATTGAGTCACACAATATGTATACTTTACAAATGAGAATGGGAAAAAAAGAAAGAAAAAAAGAAACTTTAAAGTTTGTAGATTCTGCCTAAAATGCCAAAAACGTCCAAATAAGTATGATTTTCTACATGATTTTCAATAAAATTTGGTAAATTTTGCCTCGACGGGCACGAAGTTTTGTACGTAAAATGTTCTTCTTGATTTACTGCAGGAATTGCCTTCGAACTAATTATTCCGCTAAAATTCGCTATGTGTTATTGACGGAAATTCACGTTCACTTTCTAAATAAATAATAAATAAATAAATAAATAAATAATAAATAAATAAATAAATAAATAAATAAATAAATAAATAAATAAATAAATAAATAAATAAATAAATAAATAAATAAATAAATAAATAAATAAATAATAAATAAATAAATAACTAAATAAAAAAATAAATAAATAAATAAATAAGTAAAATTTTTCGCTTATAAAACTTTATCAGCATTCTTTTCACTCGCTATTTTTTGTCATTGTCCATTTTAAATGTGCATATTGTACAACTGAAGTCCAAATATGTTTCCTATTTTGTAAATAAGATTATAACACGCGATAGCTGCCCTTATGAGTATGTTTTAAAAAGATGAATAGAAATTCGTTAAATAACTAAATCAATTTATAAAATAAGTTTCCTCTTGAAAGGAATCAAGTTGTTGCCCGATATGGGTCATTCCTGAAAAACTTGCCTTTTTGGAATTTATTTTTTCAAATATAATTTTGATTTGTTGACTGCCTCGACTACATGATATTAAGCAGAAACCATCTGTTGATACATAAACAGTAATGATTTGTAAGATTTTTTTATAAATGGCACGGGAAAAAAAAAGAAAGGCAGGACAGCATACAAAAAACTCACCTGTGTTACTTTTTTTGTTTAATGTTTTTAGTGACAAGCAGTTCCTAGATTTTCTTGAAGAGATAAATTATAGAAAATGTTCATAGTATAGTTTAAGAATTTATATGTATTGATTCATTCAAGAAGTATTTGCTACACAAAAAATGTGTTTTTACTCACCTTTGTTACTAATGATCATTTTTCAACTCATTTTTAGGGCGCGACTCTCGGGAGCGGCCTTATAGGTTTGCCAAAGTTGTGTGTACATTGGAGCGCGCCAAGACCTATGCATTTATTTGAGGTAGAAGATATTAACAATGTCAACGAAATCTTTACAATCATGATTCCAAAAGAACACTGCATCACTCCTTAAAATTTCATACTGTTTTGAGGGGCGTAAGTGTTCCTAAATGCAAGTTTAGTCAGCCGTAAAATGTTGTCATTTTACACATTGCGATAGTTTTTTCATCAAAAGTCCGTTATCAATTTTGCGTTATCACACGAAACTCAAACTCGCATCGCCTCGATAGTTTGGTAATAGAATACTACCAAATAAATTTTCCTGGCGGTATTAGTTGCGAATCCACGTTTTACAGAAAATATTCAGATTACGAAATCAAAATATTTGTGTATATACATTTTGCCAAACTTTACGATGATATTGCCAAATTATTCCAAAATGCAGGGTGAATGCGATTAGTCATGTCCAAACAGTTGTGTATAGTGCCAAAAAACAGTTAGTTTCATTCAATAGTTCATCAAGGGTGTCCAATCAAATTATGTTTTTGGAGCACGTTTTTATCTTTTAGAGATTTTTTTTATTTTTTATATGTAGAAGATTGATTCGTACGTTAACATCCTTTTGCATGGTGGTTTTTACTATTGTAAAGTATTAGTATGTAAATTTGCAATGAAATCGGATTATAAGAAAGGACAAAATGTTGATTAAGATAATCGTAAATGTATCATAATCTGTTTGCCCCAATAGTTTAATAAGTCATTGTTTGCTAGCAATTTTGCGTTAGCAAAATGTTACTTATAAACATTTCTACCTTCATCCTTTGACTATAAATTGGCATTACACTAATTCACCTGATGTTTGTATTTGGGATAATACGAATTTTAATAAAAATATTTGGAGCGTGATTTTTGTGGTGTGGGTGGCGTGTGTGGCGATTCCATCGTATATCGGTTATCGGTGATTACGCAAGGCAAGCTGGCTGGGCCTCAAGTGCTGGGTGCTAAGTGAGTTATGGCCATCTGTTCAGTGTCGTCTCGCAGCAGTGGTAGGTTCCGGGAAGGGACGTGAATCAAGTTATGGCCGCAAGAGGTTGACCACGTTAAATATAACTAAATAAAGATCAACACCTTTGATTTATGTATTGATGTTTATTCATGTACGAGATTAAAATATTCACCTAAAATATACAAACATACGTGATTTGTAAAATAACTTTTCGACGTTAGAAGACGCTGTGAGTAGGCTACGTGCCATAGATTTGACCGATGGCAGTGATAACCTTCATGGTATGTTACCAATTTGCGTGATCACAATGTTACTTACAAAAATTCATGCCTTGATTATTTGATTAAAAAATGGCATTAAACTAATCACCGAGTTTTATTCTTCATGTAAACTCATTATTTATATTCTTCATTTCATCATCTAATTATTAATCTAATCAATGGTATTGAGACATTTAAATGTTTTGAACAGATCATGGCTTGGCCGCATGGTCTAGCAGTGGAAGTTTGTTTACTTTTTGTTTCCTGAGGGGCTACTCCACATGTCTGGCGTTCGAGGGGTTGTCTTGAGTAAACATTCTGATACGACTTTTTATTTGGGTGCTCCCTGTGTAACTACATGTGCATAAAATAATATAGCCAGGGATCTTGACCTAATATTTCTCAGTGATAATTACTAACTTATTTAAACATTCGACAACCATCCGCTAGCGTCTTACGCAACATACCATGTGCGGTAACTCCCCAGCCTCTATGTAAACAGCCAAATGACGGAGATTATTTATGTCGCCTCGCGACACATTAGTGAGCTCAGTTCTTTACAAAATTCCTTACACAACACTAACGTGAGTTCCCTGCCTTTTATCACGGCAACAGTGACGCAACGCAAAAGAGCCTCCTGGGGACCTGGAGGTTGCGAGTTCGATATACGGGTTTACGGCCACAAGTTATGAAGAAATATAATTTGGAGTCGGTTTCATATAGTGATTGCAAGGCTGCGGGCTCCTTTCAGTTTGAAGTATAATTCGCCGGTGGTTTCGCCGGTAGTGCGTTGTGCGAGGTTCACCATTGGAATTGAATAAATGATTAGCTATAGGCCCTAAATTTAATATAAAGTTGAGATTTGGCAAAAATTTTGAAGTCACACTTTATTATTTTACTGTTTCGTGCGCTAATAGAAACCCATGGGCAAACCGAAGACAAAGTAATTTTCACTAGAGATGAACTGGTTTAAAAATGATCTCAAAACGTTTTCAAAACTGGATTTAGTTGTTAGGCCTACTTTTAAATGGGTGGCAGTGTTACAGTGGGTGTATACATGACGTTTTGAAACAGTTTTGAAGTCAAACCCGCGTCGAATGTTTTTGACTTGAACCGATTCAAACCTAGTTTCGAAGCGTATACATAATGTTTTTCAAAACTCAAAGCGTTTTTAATAGATTTTAAAACCGAATGTATATAAGATGTATGTATCTTTCTCAAAGTTACAGGGGAGATTTACTAAAAATTACGTTTTATAACTTCTACTCACATAATATTAAGCCTGGTGATCTAGCAGTCACAATACAAATTAGCAATTTTTGTTGTTGCTTTCATTGTCTTATATGAGTATAAAAATCAATTATTTTCACCAGTAATTTTTTCATTAGTACCGATACACATGTTTACAACATGTTTAATGTCGGTATAAGTTCTAAGTTCATTATGAAAGTGTGCTCCAAGTTCTTTGTATGAGCTCTGGTAGCGGATTCTCGCAACGCTCTAAGGAGTATACTTGCTGACGGCGGAGTGTTTACCCCATAAGAATATCCTACGCTCGCACCGTTCACCACCAGAAAGAAAGCTAAAACTTATAATTTATTTTTGAAGCACTTGCTAGATGTGGCCTTTTCAACACGTTTCTAAATAATAAGGACAATACGAAATAATCACGCGATAACCAGAGACGTGTTATGCATCAACAATCCATATTGCTTCTAAGAGACTACGCCTGCAGAGACACTCGAGTTAGTTCTACAGTTTTTTTTGTATGTGATAACTTTTATTTGTTTTTCAATATTTTGATTTTCTCAAAGTTTTTTTATCGTACTGAAAAGTTAATGTTTATTGTCGGTTGAAGTCCAAGTACATTATAATATGTATGCCTTTGTAATTGATCGCGCCCTACAGTAAACGGCAGGAGGCCATTTACAGAGAAAAATCTTAACCCAATGATGTATTAATCGTGTTATGAAATAAATTCACATTATGTTTTTTGGGTAATCGTATCAGCTCGCATCATATTTTTGTTTTCATAAAGTGTTCCTGACAATTAAAGTTCTTATATTTTACCGCACTGATATTTTGAGGGGGTACAGTGTTTTCTTTAATTCTTATTTTGTTCAAATTCATTTGAGAAAAATTAAGTTTAATTACTCCGCTTTCTTTGGATTAGTAAGTATTTTATACCAGATAGGAACATGCGGCGGAAAGTACCGGCGCGGGAAGGCACTGCAGAGGTCGCGCCAGCGACCTCTTGTTTTACTTTTATTGAGAAAAAATTTGTTTGTATTGATTGTTTTAGATGTATCACTGTACTTTAACTAGGCAAACAGCATACATGCTTAACAATGGTCACTTTTATCACAATTATTCCTGAATTTGAAATTATATGCGGTAACATAGGTGAGATATGGTAACAAAGGTGAGATTTAGTAACGTAGGTGAGAAATATATTTTCCTATTTAACACAAAAGCCTTGAAATTCTACATCAAATGTAAACTCATCTCTTCGAAGTGTCTTGGTAACCCTAATGTACTGAAATTTCATATAAATACTCACCTATGTTACTCAGAATCTCACCCGTGTTACTTTTTAGTAACAAGAGTGAGGGTAACAAAAGTGAGATTTTAACCTAAAAATATTCATAATAATGTCAGACGTGCTTGTTTTCCTTGTCAGTATTATCAATGGGTTCTGGTATTGACTGCCCTGTTAAGTAATTTATAGTAAATAATGTACCTAAAACATTATCTCAAATTATCTAGGTAACAAAAGTGAGATTGAATCCCATCAAATTAACAGTAGAAAGATGATAATTTTCTTCATTTACATGATACACACATACCAGCCATCTTGTTAGACAGGAAACCACAGCCTTGTCATGCTTGCACTGAAGGGTTCTGTTTAGGGCGGGAATTTTCAAATGCAACTGGTAACAAGAGTGAGGTAACATAGGTGAGGCAACAATAGAGACACACATAAAAATATGTCCCAACAATGAAATTAATGGAATAATACTTCAATTATGATACCTAAAAGATAGGTTAAGGTAATATTGATGTCTTAAAATTAGCATACGGTTATTAAATAACTATTTCTAGTACAAAATGAAACCGGAAAGTTTAGATTCTTGTCTAGGACACAACTTTTATCACACTTTTGAACGAGTTTATTTTAATTTTTGGTACTAATTTTTTGAACAGAAGTATGTGAATATGATTTTGAATTCGGAATTAATGCTTCAATAATAAGCTATTAAGGTTTAAAACTTGTATGAATATTTAAAAAAATAAAAAATGTGAAAGTGAAGTGACGGGGTTTGGGCAAGTTTTTCAGAATGACCCATATCAGGTTTGCAACAAATCGAGATTAAATATTTGTTCAATCCTTCTTTCTCCTAGGCAAAAAATATTCTAGGTGCCCGTTAGGGCGCCGCAGCCAAGCCGCGGTGCGCTACACACTCAAGCACCTTATACACCAAGCAGAGTTGGGGTGATTTCGAGGTGTTACCCAGCCGTCATGTAACGTGATGTGAACTTGAAAACTATCACAATCGAGGGGATTTAGGTACCTGACAACACATGCCAAATTTTATTGGGGTACGACCATTCCTTCTTGGTGAAAAAATGGCTTGAAACATGCTCAAAATCACTTAAGGATGTTAGCTACTCCTACTGCTACTACTGCTACTTACATCTAATACGTCGGCCCGCGATTCTGACCAGACGGGTGGGGCTACAATGTTCATATTTTACATGGACATTAAGGTTATAGAATGATAGTCTCTTTGAAAAAAAAGTTGAAAAAGTTTGTTGGAAGGCTTCCAAATAAAGGTTTTAAAATAAGCCTTAAACACTTGGCATATAATCAACAGTAACCATAGTTACTTGACACTTGTTGACGGTATAAGCAGAGTTAGGCGGGAAAGTGCGATACGTAAACAAATGGCGGACATTTAAAATTTTTCTTCTTTGTGTTGGAACGAGAAAAGGTGTCATTATACTCTCATAAAACAAATCAGAAACCGTCCCTGGCCTAGGCCCAGATGTAGAAAATTATTTATAATACAACAGTGTTAGGTCTAAAGTTCCATTAGGCTATAGGACTAGATAAATAAATACTTACACTACATGTTTGACAAGCCCTAGGCCTTTCTTAGCCAACCCTAGGCCAGCACTTCCTTGTTTTGACACACTTCCCGCACAAATAACTAGTTTTGATTACTACAAGCCTAATGCAGATAAACAATGGTATGATAGTCCTAGGCTATTCCAAAATTTACGGCAATAATAAGCTTTTTCTTTACTTTTAATAACCTCACGCAATCTCCGTCACTTTTAATAAAAATGTAAAACAAAAGATGGTGAAAATTTTCAATATTCTTCTGATTATCTGATGATTTTACATGGCTGTGGGTCAAGGCCGTCTAGATATATCGCTTCCCTCGTGTGGGTGCAGTGAAATAGGTGTAAAATTACATTAGTTGTGCGTTTGTTGTTACATGGGAAAGTTTTAATAGGATGTGAGTTGCTAGACTTAACCAGTCCTTATACCGTCGTTATACCATGGTTATACCACCTATACCCAGGATGTACATGAATCCGGGCCTAGATATTTTACACCCTATTGTTATTGCTAATACCATAAAAATTAAATCAACTTTGATAAAAATATTATATTTTAACAAATAATTTTGTAATGGAACTTGAAAAAGTAATAAGATCACACACATAACAAAAACTTGTAGAAATACAGCCAAACCTTACACACTCAAAAGGAATGAGATCTAAAAAAAGGGCCAAGCTCATCTACCCTTCCACATTTGCGCATTCTTAATTCATAAACGTACAGTGTCCCATAACAGCATCCTCGAAAAGCTTGGCAAAATAGAATTTGCATGTTTACGTTTAATTAATTACAAAAAAAGAACTTGGATAAAACTACTACGTTAAATTAATAATCGCAAATTCTATTTTGCCAAGCTTTTCGAGGATGCTGTTATGGGACACTGTACGTTTATGAATTAAGAATGCGCAAATGTGGAAGGGTAGATGAGCTTGGCCTTTTTTTAGATCTCATTCCTTTTGAGTGTGTAAGGTTTGGCTGTATTTCTACAAGTTTTTGTTATGTGTGTGTACAATTTTCTCCGACAATAAATATAAAAGTTTTCCAATTACGAATGCATACTTAATTCGAGTATCTATATAGAAGATTTATAAGCTGATACAAAAGGTTTAGTAGAACAATTATTTTATTGAAAACGGACGGATATATGAACCTTTTATTCATTTTGTGTTTATAACCAGAACCATTGTTTTAAATAATTGCGAAATAACTGTGCTCTTTTATATGAACATATTATCACGTTGTACGTTTTAATTATATATTTGTCTATTTAAAAAAAGAGAAAACTATTTGTACAGCGAAACTCGAGAAAATGATCTTATAT
>JAMZAV010016767.1:0-10284 GCA_024449915.1 Sweltsa coloradensis | reverse complement strand
GAACATTAAAGTTTGTTCTTTCAATGCACATTCCTATTCTTTTTAATCTCTTAGCAAGAGAACTTACTTTTGTTTAAGTGTACCCAAATTTTTCGTGATCATTTGTTCAGTGTTTCATGTTTGTGTGAACCTTGATTCTTTCAAATATATTTTGGCGGTATAGTAACACTTTTTTTAGATCGATTACCCATTCGCAATTGTTCCAATCTACCAATATCTTTTTAACTCATCGATTCTCCCAATGGTCGCTGTTCTTATTTAGGAATTTTCTTCTCTTGTTTGTCTTTGAAGAAGTCGCAGATTTTACCTTTAAGCCCAAGTATCTAACCCACTGCTACAGCTGCACAGTGAATTGCCCCCATGAACGTTTGCAATTGATAGTTCGTCTTGTGTGTATACTGAAAAAATATGTGTGTTCATTATGTGTACCGCTGTTTTAAATTCCTTTGAATGTTTGGGGTTTAGGTATTTATGGTCTTTTGTTTGGTTCTACGTGCGCAAACTCTGACATGGCTGTTGCAAGGGCTAAAGCTAGGATGTTCTTTAGATGGATAATGTCAGGTGTATTTTCAAATGCGTTATTCATATCTACCTCTTGTGTTTGATCGTCAGTCGTTCTGGGTGTCTATTATTATTATTATTATTATTATTATTATTATTATTATTTTATTATTATTATTATTATTATTATTATTATTATTATTATTATTATGACAAAAAAATAAAATTTTTATTGACCACAAGCCTTCAACTCGAGCCAAAAGTGCAGGAATTTACCAGTTACCACCCTTTAACAAAAAATATGGGAAGAGATCGTTAAGCTACTCTGTACCTTTATATTTTAATAAGATTCTTCCAGAAATTAAGAATTAGATTCATTTAGAGATATAAAAATTAAATTAAAGACATATTTGCTTCAAAACAATATTATAGTTGAGTGAGGAAATTGTGGTTATGTGATTTTTATATTTTATGTTTTTCAAGGTATTTATCAATTCTTCTATTCTTTTCATTCATAAATTTATTCATAATGTCAAACTTTATATAATTATCACTTTTTATTGTTTAGACTCACATGTCGGTAATTTCAATAAATCAAATTTAAATTTTATATTAGGTTAAGTGTTCAGAAGTGAATAAATCCTTATCTTTAATAAACATAGTTCCACAGATAAGCTGCATGCGCATTTTGGGGAAAGGGTCGAATGTATGAAATATGTAAGGTTATGGAAGAATGTATCTACAATAATAAAAAAAAAAAAAAAAAAAAAAAAAAAATTATTATTATTATTATCATTATTATTATTTTTTTATTTTTATTATTATTATTATTTTTATTATTATTATTATTATTATTTTTTTTATTATTATTATTATTATTATTATTTACACAAGTATTTGGGTCGGACATTTCCCGCGTCGAAAATGCTTCTTTTGACGTTTTCAGCGGAGGCCGTTGTTTCAGCTCAACTATGTGGTCTTTCCTCAGAAAAACAAGAAATTAAATTTTTAAATCTAGAAAACTTACAAAATATAAGAAAAGACAATGCGTTACATAGAAAAAAAAAATAACAAACAATCAAAGTTACCATAACCAGGCCCCTGCCTTCTATATATGCAATACGTTGCCATTTTTTTTTTGGGCCTATTAAAGCCCTGTTGATGGTTGCATTACTTTTAGCCATTGTTCATAATGCTTCTCTGAGTAAAACCTTTTCCCTTTCTAAACTTGCTTCGTCTGACAGACGGTTAGCGCGGGTTAAATGCGTGTTTATACAGACTTTTGTGGAGGGTGGTGATGGGAGGTTTTATGCAGGTACTAGTTGGTATGAGGGGTTTTTACGAGCGTGGCCTGGTATATTTTCCTCTCGTTAATAGAATATCCAAAACAGCTAGTTGTCTGGGTTGTAGTCGGGGAACTTTCCACTCGACACCTTCTCGCGGTTTGGCCCGTGAATAGGGGAGTTTCACTCCCTGGGAAAATAATGGCAGCTCTGGGTCGTCGTCGGGAACCCCTTCCCTTTGACTACTTCCCGACGGCGACGACAAGACAACACGGACGGATGATGACACAGACGGAGACGACCACGACGTGGGGAACCCCTGCCCTCCCCGTATGCTTGTGGCTGGTTCTGACCAGCACAGGGCCCGTCCACCCCTAGTCCCCCCACATCATCCCTTACGTCCCCCTCTTCGTCTCGATTAGCCAAGTTGCATTAATTTTGAGACGTTAAGCAATATCAAATCAATCTATCTTGAAAAATGTTGGATAAAATTCAGGAAATGTCAATAAGGTATAGTCATTTGCAAAAATAAAACTAAAAAATCATTCTCCGACATTAAAAAAATATTTATTGTTGAGATATGCAAAAACAATTAACAAGATTAAGACAAAATTTTCAGTTGGAATAATTGGGGCAATGTTCCGAAAAACTTGTCATACTGTTCTTTACACTTCTGTACTGCTTTCGCAATTTTAGCCTCCACCGGGGAGGTTTGGAGATTTCCTCGGTTTTAGAATGTTTTTATACGTTGGACATTTTGAAAGAACCCACAATTTAGCATTGAGTTCCTTCAAAGACCACATCTGTCGACACTGATTTCGTCGCACTTCCGTTGTCTTGCCTGGCGAACGGTCCCGGGCCCGGAACTAGGGGGGTGCGAGTCGGGGATTTGGCGTCAGACGGGCTGGCACTGTCGCGAGCTGGCGCAACTGTTTTCTCACTAGGCATCGACCTGGACTCCTCGATAACTTCCAGGGACCACCGTGACAATTTTACCCCCATTTCCGTCTCGTCTGGAGTCACGTGAGATGTCTGTGATTTGCTGTTCACTGCTTGTTTTGACTTGATGGGGGGGCGTGATCGTAGGCTGAAGCGGCGGCGGCGGTGGTTGGACCTCTGCCGGACCAAGTGAGGGCACAGATTGCGTCATCGAAGAGGTCTGGGATTCCTCTCTTTGGGCCCGGGCCCCGGGCTCGCGTCGGGGGAACCCCCTTTTCTTTGACTACCTCCCCGACGCGACGACAAAGACAACACGGACGGTTGAAGACACAGACGGAGACGACCACGACGTGGGGGAACCCCTGCCCTCCCCATATGCTTGTGGCTGGTTCTGACCAGCACAGGCCTGTCACCCCTTGTCCCCCCCCCGCGTCGTCCCTTTACGTCCCTCCCTTCGTCTCGATTAGCCAAGTTCATAAATATGAGACGTAAAGCAATATCCAATCCAATCGGTGGGGGGGGGCGACCGTAGGCTGGGGCGGCGGCGGTAACTCTGGGCCCTGGTTGGCGGCAGCGGCGGCGGTTTAAATGGCGTTGCTCGGCGTTGCTGCGGCGCATTCCGCCAGTACGGGCGGTTGCAAGATTTTGTGAAGTGTCTACCTAGGCGGCAGTTGGCGCACTTTCGCATTCGCAATACTCCCATTGTTCAACCTTGAATTAATGAATTAAGGTGGAGCTACCCCCCTCAAAATCGACTTTTTTTTTAATAATTTATTATACACAAGTATGTGCGAGTGATCAGTCTTCCCCTCCACCCCTCCCCACCCCTCCAGGCCGATCGGCCGCAGGCAGCGGACCTCGGCTTTCAGTCGAGTAAGACGTGTCAACTGAGTAGGTCATGCTAGCCGCCGCCGCGGAGCGGGAAGAACGGCCCGCGAGCTCATATTACGGCGATGTTCGCGCATTCACTTGACTGGGGGGCCAGGAGACGGGGAAAACGAGTCATAAATAACAAAAAAATATAATTTCTTCTGAAGCTTTTTATTGTAATTTGATTATGAAAAACTTTGGCAATTATAAATTTGGGAAACCCAAAATATACCCATTTACTTCTCTATATGAAAACATACAATTGTAATTTAAATTAAATTTTTGTGGAAAATAATTCCCATGAAGTCTGAAGAAGCATGTCATTCTCAATATTAGTCATTATTTTTATTTTGATTTATAAAAAAAAATGGGGTAAGTATTGATAAGCTCATTGTGATAACGATAGGGCGAGCACGGAGCATGACACATGGAAGAAATATTGTATCAATAAAATGACATAGAAAGTGTTTTCATAACCACGTCAAATTAATAAAACTATAAAAAAAACATATCCGTTATGATCATATTACCATAAGCACTTTGGTAGTTACCTTGTAGTTCGTAGTAAAGTAGTTTTAAATTTTATGATTACACAGATAAACGTTGGAAGGCTATTATTATAAAACATAATATATTGCTGGTC
Source organism: Sweltsa coloradensis (assembly GCA_024449915.1). Taxonomy (NCBI): domain Eukaryota; kingdom Metazoa; phylum Arthropoda; class Insecta; order Plecoptera; family Chloroperlidae; genus Sweltsa; species Sweltsa coloradensis. The sequence goes on along the minus strand of JAMZAV010016767.1, from coordinate 6,048 downwards.
ACTATTATGAGTCATTTATTTACAATATTAGGCCTAATGCATTACGATATTTTCTAAGCAAGGTTTTGAACCTAGAGGGGCAGGAAAACAATGTTTACATGTCCAAGGCGACGCCCTCTACATCAACCAAAAACAAAAGATCTTTACACATTATTTAACACACGTGCGCGTATATCAATTTCCACTCTCTAAAACTAAATTATCATAATTGTGGTGAAAAAAATATAGGAATAAAATTTATCTACATAAAATTTTAAACAACAATTGCAATAGTCAACGGAAATTAAAACTAAACCGAATATCACAAGATTTGAATATAAGCCAAATTTAGTCAAACTCTGATATAAAAATGAAATAAAAATAATAATAATATGCTTGTCATGTAGAAATATTCGAAGCTAGGGCCTACACGAAATATTTATCACGCATAAAACTTACAATGAACGTACATATGATTGTTATTATGTATTTATAAAATTATTGCTTTAGGATGATAATAATAATACATATACACTTACATATTATTTGCTATGTTCTAAATTAAACTAAAAAATAGAAAATGTGGCCAAAGTAAATTCCTTGCAGCTCCAAAGATCAGCTCTCAAAAAAACAATAATTGTTTGTTAGTTGTTAATTCACCTGAAAATATACAATCAAACTATTAAGCCTATATTCCTAACAACACCACACTAAGAAACCAGCTGCCATCCCTATGGACACAGTGACACAAAATCAAAGATTGTAGCTTCAAGAAAAGGTGGAGACGAATTATTGCCAGTGTTGTGACAAAAATATTTTAAATTTTTATCTGGGAAAAGATAACCCTCCAAAAATGTACTAGATAAGATAAAAAAAACTGCAAAAACATTATCTCGATAAAAGATAATAGATAAAAATAATTATCACAGAAAAGAAAAAGTTATTTACCAACTTTTGCCCCCATTTTCAAATATCCGGAACAAAATGTAGTAAACTGGTAGAAGTAATTTTATTTAAAAAGTGATTTATTTTATTTTTTCTAAAGAAATTGTTACCTAATTATTTTATGTAAAAAATTATTGAAGCTTTACAAGTTTAGGTAAGATGAACTTTATTTTATGTAGATAATTGAAAAAGATAACCATAAACTTATCTAGATAAGAAAATAAAAAAAACAACAATTTTATCTAGATAAGTCACAACCTGAGTCACAACACTGTTCTGACGAACGTAGTGCTGCTACACATAACGCATTCATAAATGAATGTGCTTACAAAAGCCGAACGGGACTCGTTTTTAAAAAACATATTTTCCTGTAGTGCATGTTTTGCCAGGGGACGACAGGGTTGTCAATTGCTGAAGGGTAGCTGATGTTAGCTACTCGTCGCCCTTCCAACTTCTTATTTAACGTAATAGTTTCCACATCTGAAAGGACGGGAATATCTGGCAGGCTTTCGTTTCGTCACTTGCATCTTGACTATTGGGCCAATATCACTGAAAAGTAAAAAAACGAAAGTTGATAATAAAAAACATTTATAATCGATTGAGTGCAGAGAACGCGTTTAGGTCGATCGTCCATGCAAGTGCAGGCGCGTGTTGTTTAGATTGTTTTTCTTGGGCGGGGGAGGGGGGGGGGGGGGCGTACGGGCGGACGTTAGCGTTAATCGCTGATACTATAAACAAAGTTATGATGATCATTGATAATCTAGCAGCACACTTGTTTATATATCGCGGTGTCGGCAACTTGAATGTGAGAAAATACTTGAAAGCACAAGGTCAGGGGCAATGAGTGGAATATGTTAGATGCAATGCGTCATCTCGGTTTTACAATCAATGATATAGTGTTGTACATGGTCCTATTTTAAAATTATGCTAAACTATTTTTAAACCCACACCTGCTTGATCTAGGTGTCGGGGATGAAGGACTTTTTGCTTCTGCCTGGCCACCTGGCTGAGGTGCCGGACTGCGTTCGTCTGTTTGTGCATGTTGTGATACAGTCCTGTAATAATAAATTAAATTTTTGTCAATTTCTATCTGAAACGTGCTACAATTCCCAAAAGAAAATACAACGGAATAAATTGCATCCCGTGACCTGATTATGTAGTACACTACAATACATTCTCTACATTAGCCCTACACTATCTACATTCTTGTTGTGTTACCCACATTCTATTGTAAGACTGTTCTGTACTAGCTAGTTACAACATGATAAACCCTATGTTGCGAGGAGTAAATCCATATGCAAATAAATGACTTTGGCAAAAAACGACCTTGGCTAACCTTCAAAAAATGCAATTCTCAATCTTTAGTCAAACCAAGGTCAAATCTCCGTCACATTCACAGCCAAACATCGCACAGAACGTCGCTCGCTAAAACTGAAAAGTGGCTTTGTCAAAATAGTTGTGCAAAAGCCTTGACATTCGACCAACCCGCGCAATACAGGTCTGCGTCTGACTGTTCCAATCGTCTTCAAAACGTATTACATTACACACAATGTGAATTAATTATTTTTTGATAACAAAAACTTTTTTTAATAATTTTCTGTGCGATAGATGCAGTTTGTATGTGTGATTATTCCAGAATGAACAAAATTATGTCCAAACGTGTTCAAAAACCCCACCTGTTTGATTCATCTATCGGGATGAAGGACTCCCACTCCAGCTTCTGTCTCAATTCTTGAAACCCTGGCTGAGGTGCTGGACTGTGTTTCATCTGGTGGGATGTTCTGATACAGCCCTGTAAATAATTTTTGGTATTGAAAACACCCTTCATAATGAGTTATGATTCAATTTCATATAATACGCACTGATAATTAGAGTGATAAGAATTACTTATTATTTTGATAATAGTAACTTGTTATTCAATGTTTAATGAATGTGAATTCTACATTAATTTTTTATTTTTGATATTGTTGGATAGTCCTATATCACTGTTCAATTATGCATGTATGCCCATGTACCACGTGTAGGGCGTAGGGGGTACGGATCCATAACCCTACATTGGCCGACCTGTCCTGTTATGGGGCAGGTGTATAACAATAAAAACAATCAGCAACCCTAGACATCACTTACCCGCCTTTAGAAGTCAGCAGGGCCAAACGTCCCTTTTTCTTCGTCTCACTTGTGCTTTCGAACGTTTGTTCTTTTTTTCTGACGATTTTTTCTCGTACTAATGCTACCCATTGTCACATATAATACTGATGATATAAGGTGTTTTTACACTAAAATCCAAACGCCGTATTGTCCACTGTTTCAATAGCCCAATCAATAACTTACTGACATATTTGCATTCACATCACTAAAATGCTTTTAACGATTTACGAGTATAAGACAAGTGTTAATTTCCTTTGTGGACCGAATTAATTACGGTTTCCCATTTTCACTTAGATATATACACATTATTATAATCATCACTCATCATTCATAAATCATTAATAAATCACTCAAATAATGCACTGACTATTGAGGTGCATTGCACTTCACTGACGTAATGTAGGTAACTCTTTCAATACGTTAATACTGTGGTCAACACACTTTATTAGATGCTCTTGCCAGCACTTCAACAAATGAATTGAGATGGGAAACCAGAGGAGGACGGAGCGCCGAGCCAGGGAGTTTTTCAAATTGCGTCTTTATTCGGCGGCATCGAAGGAACACAGCGACTAGTAGTTCTCCAGTTACTCCGCCACCGCTGTGCGCGCCTCTGGACGGAGTCCCTAAACTTGACGCGATCAGTCTGGCTCGGCCGCTGACGGGCACAATTCGCGGTTTTCTGCAGGCATTCACGCGGACATACTTGTGCGAAAAGTTTTTTTTAGCTAGAATAGGGTCCTGATACGTGCTAATGAAAGCTAAGGGGGTTTTAGCGCACAATCTGGTATAGTTTTATGTTTATCTGCTCCCCCACATAACCCAATTATGCTTAGATAATGTTGCCCTAACTAAAGGTTTTACACCGGTACACGCAAAAAATCAAAAACAAAAAACTACATGCCAGATTGTCACATTTTTTTTTAATAAATACTCAACATATTAACAAACGTCAGGTAAAAATTGCAGATTCTTGACGTTTGTAATTTCGATCTGAGTTATTTTTTTATTTGCTACTTTTTTTTTTCCGGTACACAGCGTAAAAAAAATCCAAAAAATTTCAAAATTTGTTTTTTTAAGGTAAAAACATCAAATTTATCGTTTTTAAATATAAAAAAGCATAATTGAGCGAAGTTGGTCCCCTAGATACATTAAACCTTAATGAATAAATATTGATTTAAATGAGAAAAATAAGTTAATGTGGTAAATTTGGCATTTGTTGTCTAACCCTCTCAGACCCCACGTCCCCAGAAAACGGGGACATCAGATTTCAAACTAAATGATTTTTTTTTTGTTTTTTTCTTGGGGGTGGGAAAAAAATAAATATTATTTTTCCCCATCCATGGTACGAATGGTTCCTTTTTTAAGAAGATTAAAATAGACTATCTTTTTTGGTTCCGGCGGAACTCGAAACAATCGTTAAATCGGTTGGTGTACGCAAACTCGTTTGGGCTACTCCACGACCCTGTTAAATAAACCCCCCAAAAACGAATACTACGTTGGGTTTTGTAAGCTTCTAATGTGAATTTGTATCAAATAACGGTGAATACGCACAAAAGAGTCTAAATTGTTTAGAACAAGGTGAGTTTCACTTTTTTTTTAGACTGATGGGGTTTTTTTTTCGGGACAATTTCTAAGCAAATTAAAGTTTTTGTTTTTGTTTTTTGTACGATTTTTAAAACTAATTTATAAGATCATCTACACATTGTATTTTGTTTTTTTATGATCTCAAACTGCAAAACCACACAGGCCGCCAGCCAAACGCTCAAACTTTCCCCGCGCACTCCAAATTTTTGGGGTTTGTTACCTTTTTCTAAAATTTCCTGTTGATCGGGTATGTGTTGTCACACTTGCATTTGAAAAAACCGCCACTGCTTGTAGACTTTATAAAAAGCTGTTTTTTATGTCAAACATTAAAAAAAAATTTTTTTCAAAGGCGACTTAGAGATTCTTTGCCACCTTTGGCCTGTACAAGGTTTTTGGTGCTACTAATCTTGACTACTATAGGTGTTTTTATTATCCCTCAAACTTTTTTATAAAGATGAACGGGGACGCTACAAACGTCACAGACAGTTGTTGTTGAGGGTGAAAAAATTGACGGCCCCTTTTTCCTGGTTTTCCACGATGACCACGCGTTTTCTTTCCTTACCGTTGAATTTCGATGAGGGATCCTCACAACCTGTTAGACGTGGAAGCGATTATCCCACTTCTCTCGTCTCAGAGACTAATCACATCGGCGGAAGTGTTTAACAGTCCGTAGTGGCTTGAGATGATCCCAACGGACCCAGACTCCCCTTTCACACACCTTCGTTTTTCTAAGCTCAATTCAGAACAAGTGCTGCGTGTTCACAGTGATGTTTGATTTTTTTATTTGATTTAAAACTTTTTTCCATGATTTTACAAAGTACCCATACCAGGAATCAAATAATGATCTTGACCCTTGTTTGAAAAGGGATGTGGAAAGTACATTTTGATTGAAAAAAAAATAACAGTCGTGAAAATATTTTATACTATTTTAAACTATACTATTCATTTTAAATTTCACATTTGAGAAACAATAAAAATTTTTAATTAATATTTGTAATAAGAAAAAAAGGCCCAGTAGAAACTTTTTTTTTTTTTAAACTTGTAGATTCGACTAAGATAAAGTACTGCAAGAATTTTTTCGAGCGATTTGTATGCTTTTTCATCCCGTAAATTTTTTTTTACTTAGTGCGGAATGTGTAATATTTTCATGTTGGTCAGATCTGTAGTAACTTTTTTAAAATCTTATAATTTATGTACATTGAGTTGTTTTGTGTAAAATTTTTTCTTGTGCTGATAAAATTACGGGATTTTGTTAATTTGTCGGTGTTGGGGTATGGATAGTTTTTTAGAGATGGTTCTTAGAACCGGGTTTTTTTTTATTTCAAGGGTGGATGCTTCAAAAATATTATCTATAAAAAGTAAAAAATTTTATGTTTAAAAAAGAAAATTTTC
>JAMZAV010016766.1:0-10230 GCA_024449915.1 Sweltsa coloradensis | reverse complement strand
GCTATATCTAGCCAGTTCTAGTCTAGCATGTCAGCTACACTAGCTACTTCTAGCCTAGCCACATCCTGCTAGCTCTAGCCAGTTCTAGCTCTAGCCATGTCTAGCTACTACTAGCTACTTCTAGCACTAGCTAAAGCGGCACTATACAACCTATTGCTAGCCAATGCTAGCCGCAAGCCAATGCTAGCCATTGCTAGCTGCTTCTAGCCTAGCCACATCCTACTAGCTCTAGCCAGTTCTAGCTCTAGCTTTGTCTAGCTACCGCTTGGTACTTCTAGCCTAGCTACATCTTGCTACGTCTAGCCAGTTCTAGCTCTAGCCATGTCTAGCTACTGCTAGCTAATTCTAGCTCTAGCTAAAGCGGCACTATACAACCTATTGCTAGCCATTGCTAGCCACAAGCCAATGCTAGCCATTGCTAGCTGCTTCTAGCCTAGCCACATCCTACTAGCTCTAGCCAGTTCTAGCTCTAGCTTTGTCTAGCTACCACTAGGTACTTCTAGCCTAGCTACATGTTGCTACATCTAGCCAGGTCTAGCTCTAGCCATGTCTAGCTACTGCTAGCTAATTCTAGCTCTCTAGCTAAAGCGGCACTATACAACCTATTAGCTAGTCATTGCTAGTGAGCCTAATTCTAGCCATTGCTAGCTAGATAAATGGCTAGCAAAAGCTAGCTAGAATTTTTAGCAGGGATGTTTATGAATGTGTAGGTCTTTAGTATTATGACCCAGTGAATGAATAATTAATTAATTAATATCTATCTAGTATTATCTAGTTTCTAACAATGTTTAGTTACCCACCCTCAAAGGCTTGTGGTGGTAGTAAAGACAGTGTCTCGTACAGCCTCAGTCGAACCATTGCTGCCGGAGCCTTTAGATGTTGCCCGTAGCTCTTAAGTACAGTCGATATGCTGAAAATACCATGCAGAAAAAAAGCATGAACAATTGGTACTTGATACCGGCATGTAGAAAATTTTATAAACATTTTATAAATGCAAAATCTGTGGACATATACATATAAATTTATGAAAACATATCAAAATTAAGGGTGTGCGAACTGCCAAGTCCTGATTTTAGTTCAAGTCGAGTACAAGTACAAAAAAAATTGAGTAATGAGTCCAATTCGAGTCTGAGTACTTACTTAATTTTTATTTCACTGTTATTACTCCTTGACTAGGCTACTTGACTATAATAATGTACACACTAATTTTATTTATTGAGGTTTATCTGTATGTAGGTCCAAAAGTAAAATCAGAGCAACATTTAATTGATTTTAATATGCAATCCCTCTAGAGAATTGTAATGATCTAGTACAAACTTTATTAGGGCAAGGCTATGAGTGACATTTCATTCAATTATTAATTTCATAAAAATGTTGGTAGGCTATCGATATTTATTCAAATTAAATATTATTATTTGTAGGCATACCAAAAAAAAAATTTTACCGAAAATATAAAAATTTGTACATATCAAAAGATAGGGCCTACTAATAACTGATTACCAAGAAAGGGTGTGATTTTGGAAGGTATATTTTTGTGGGTTTGAGTATATATTTGTGCACAGTTACAAGACACGATGTTACAAAGGGCCATTTTTGGTTGGTATTGTGCTCTAGTAAGTTTGTGAAACAAAACATAAGCATGTTAAAGCCGATTTAAGAAATTACCTAAAACTAAAACGTCAATTTTTGCAAATTTCTGGATCGATTTTTTTTTGTGTGTGTTAAATCACAGTTACAACTTACAAGGTATTAGGGCTGCCCAACAATATCGATAATTCGATACGATATCGATATGAAGAAAAAAATTCGATATCGATATGAAAATGTATATCGTTTGATTAATTTTTTTTTTTTTTTTTAAATCAAGAAATGGTTGGTGTGGCAGTGAGTTATGGTTCTGCAGCGCTGTTCCTTCCCCCCCGCCTCCCACGCCACCAACTACATATTGATAAGTCAGTTTGGCTTCGGGCCAAGACTCTTGCTGCTTTGTTTTGTTTATCTTATCAGATAAGATAACAAGAACACATGTGTAATCTCATTCATATCAGCAAAGCATAAGAGGCAGCTCAAGTTGTTACACTAGAGTAGTGTCCAGACAGAGTCAGGGAGAGAGAGGTAGAGACAGAGAAGTCAGTTAGCTTCTATCTCTTCGCAGGGCCGCCGCAAGTATTGTTGTGATTGTTCTTCATGGGACGGACAGTGGCATGTCTGTATTGCCGGCGGGGCCTTGGTTACGCCCGAAGAACGTAATAACACGTTAAAAAAAAAAAAAATCAAAAAAAAAAACAATATCGATACTCGATTTGAAAAGTTCGATATCGAATCACGATATCGATATATCCCCTCACGATATCGATATGATGTTTTTTATCGTTGGGCAGCCCTACAGGGTATCATTTTTTAAACAGTAATTTTAATTTAAGCTAAAAATTATTTGGTAAAAACAATTTTGGGAGTAATAGCCCCTTTAATGACATAATTTCACAATAATTATTATTAGTTAGAAGTAAAAAAACACACATTCAGACTTTTTAGCAGAAATAAAACAATAGGCTAGATAGATGCTAAAAAATGATTATTTTTATCAAAAATTATTTATTTTATTATTTATAAAATGCCAAGGGGTGTGTAGGGTACCAAGGGGTATGTAGGGGTAGTACCTTTCACCAGGAATGCCTGGACACTGGTCTCCGCACATCCCAGGGGTATGATATGCGAAACACAGGACAAAAGTGTCCACATAGCCTCTACATATAGGTGGAACCAGTTAAGGTGGCGGTCGCCGAGGGATCGCAGCACTGTCGTCCACGCACTATGGCCACAGGATCGGCAAAAAGTAAATAAAATAACGGTCTCTAAAACTGCTTTCAAAGGAAAACACGACTATTTTAAAGCCAAGCCTTGCCCAGTATATCTAAAAATAAAGACTATTTATGAAATGTACGAATAAAATCATGACATTTTGATGCTCCTAAACATTGACATCACATCTGGCAAGGTTGGCATTATAAACAGCTGGAACTTTGGACACACTTTTACCAACAAGGCAAAAAAACACTTTTGTAATCGTGAATACTGAAAATCATTATTTCGTTAAAATACTGACCCTGTGAGACGAAGGACTTTATTCACAGCTTATAAAATGTTGATGTATGTGATAATGATAACATATCACGATAACATGACCAAATACGGTAGGCCCTGCCTAATGTCAGTTGTGTTGTGTGTAAATTGTCAACGTTGGCGTGCGTGCTCTCGCTTGACCTTGATGACCGCCAGCTTATCTGGTTCCATCTACACCCAAGACCATCTTGTGCATGGCAAAGAGTCACAACCTTCCCGAGGTGGTACTGAGCTTTGCAAAACACAGCGGATCTAGAGGAGCAACACCTCAAACAAATAACCCCACATGGGAAACCTAGGATAGGGCAATGCCGTAGTGCTACACAGAGGACTGGTCTACCTAGAGTGTCATCCTCGCAGCAGGGGGAGGATAAAGGGTGGAGGCGGAAAAACCAATAAAACGGTCAACGGCTGCACCCATAGCCCCAGAGAGGGTTGGCTACTGTTGAGGGATACATTAGGGGTGTTGGCTGATCAGTGTCTCTTAAACAACCTGCCAAACAACAATCATGGGCAAACGACCAAATTTGAATGGAATGCGGCTAGGGCGTCCCCCACAGCAAGCGACGCGCTGCCCCCAGGCGACCAGGGGGGCAGTGAGAAGTGTACTACTGGAAGATACGAGTGAAGAAAATAATGTAATAAGAAGAGGCACCATCAACCTCATCACCCTCTCGGGGAAGGTGAATGAGGTGGTCGATGTTATGGTGGAAAGACGGATTGACATCTTGGGGTTTAGCGAAGTTAAGTGGAAGGAAAGTTAGAGTTGAACGGTGGGTACAGGCTATGGTGGAGCGGAAATAAAGAAGCAAGAAGAAATGGAGTGGGGATAATAGTAAGCCCAAAATGGAAGGAAGAAGTAAGTGATAGAAGTACGGGAAGAAGAAGACAGGATAATAAAGATAAGGATAAAAAGTAAAAAATGAGGAATGGGAGATATGCCAAATTTATGCTCCACGAGTAGGGTGCGATCAGGAAGCGAAGGATGAGTTCGAAGAACATCTGGAAGGGCTGATTGGCAGACGAGAAATAATCATAATAGGAGAATTTAATGCCCAGATTGGTGACGAAAGGCAGGGTTACGAGGAAGTGATTGGGAAGTATGGGTACAGTAGGAGAAACACAGAGGGAGAAAGGCTGTTAGACCTGTGTGACAGAAACGGCCTGGTAATTGGAAACACATGGTTCCAAAAAATAGACAACAACAAAATTACCAGGTAAAGTTGGAACGGGCAACAGAAGACACAGATAGACTATGTGGTTGTTAGTAAAGACAAGCACAGGATGCTGAAGGATGTAAAGGTCATCCCAAGTGTAGGAATAGATGGGGATCATAGGCTGCTAGTAGCAGATATCCAAATAGAGGGAAGCGTACGAAAGAGAAAAGGGTATGCGGAAAGAAAGCTCAAAGTATGGAAATTAAGTGAGACGTCAGTCAAAGAAGAATATCAACAGGGGATTAGAAAAAAGATTCCAAAGGGAGAGATCCATCCAAGGAGTGGAGGAAGAATGGGGGGCGTTTAAGAGAGCACTGGTGCAGGCAACAGAGGAGACGTGGGGTAAGAAAAGAGATGGCATAAAGTTGGTGGAACGACAAAGCAAAGGAGAAAGTATAACTGAAAAATAGAACATGGAGGGAGTACGGTACATGAAAGACAGAACAGATTAAAAAAGAGAAGTTTACAAAAACGCAAAGAGGGAAGCACAAAGAACGGTTAAAGAAGAGAAAGCAGAAGATTGGAAGAAGTTTTCTAAGAAACTGGAGAAAGATTCAGAAGGAAACAAGAAGATGCTGTATGGCATAGTGGAGAGTAAGAGGAAGGAAAGAGGGGGACAAAGGTACCTAACGGATGAGTCGGAGAGGCTCATTACAGATGCAGATGAGATCAAGGAAACTTGGAAAGAGTATTTCAATCAATTGCTGAATGCGGGAGCAGAAGCAGAAGACAGAGATGTAGAGTTGGAAGGGGTGACGGAAGAAGCAGATGAGAATGGACCGACCTGGCAAGAAGTGGAGATGGCATTAAAAAGAATGAAGAATGGCAAGACTTCAGGAGTTGACGAACTGGTGGTGGAAATGATCAAAGCTGGGGGCCCAGCTGTGATGCATTGGCTATACAGAGTGATCAGAGTGGTATGGAGAGAAAAGAAGGTGCCAAGAGATTGGGAGAAAGGAGTGATTGTACCAATATACAAGAAAGGAGATAAAAAGAAGTGTGGCAACTACAGAGGCATTACTCTACTATGCCATACATCAAAGATATATGAAAAGATTATAGACAGAAGGATGAGAATAGAGGTGGACCATATGCTGAATGAAGAACAATATGGGTTCAGATGGGGAAGATCGACTAGAGGCCAAAAAAATTGTACTTTGATAAGCAATGGAAAAAAGTTGGGAGCTGGGTAGAAAATTGAGTATGGTCTTATTTATTTATTTATTTATTATTATTCAATGATCATCACATTATGTTCACAATCATTAGGAATATCACAACGAGCATAGCCCTTTAACACAGAATTGTGTGTGATATCCCTGAATAGTAAATGTAATAAAATTGATATTAAAGTAAATATTAAAGTAGGTAATTAAAATTAACATTTATGTAGCAAGTTTAAACAAAAATAGATAATCAAAAACTATATAAAAACTCAACGAATAAACACAATAGTAGGCCACGATAGACCCGCAATACAAACATTCAAACAACTAACATTATAAGCCTAACTTATAACATTACGATACATCAAAATATAAAGTTCACAATTATAAAAACATACAGCATTTGAATTAAAAAGAATAATGATAGAATTGTACAAATCTCTTTTAGTAATAATAATATTATTTGAAAGTGAAGTGTGAACTTTATTTACTTTAATTTTTTGATTCCCTAAGAAGTTTCTTGAAATCCAGAGCCTTCATGTTGAGAGCCTTCAGATCCAGAGGAAGTTCCCTCCACAGTCTTGTCGCACGAGGATAAAATGACAGCCTGTAAGCTTCAGTTCTTGCAAAAGGAGCATCAATTGCCACCATCTCACCTCGAAGTCTTGACCTGTTTCTACTTTGAAGAATATGCTTAGTGTCGAGATCAACATCGCCCACTAAGCACTTTCTCAGAAACAGTACATCCAATTCTTCTAGGTGATCTTCAATAGATGGTAGCTTGCAAGCGGATCTTCTACTTGAAGAATCGAGGCCAGAGTGGTTAATTTTAGCCAGAATCATTTTTGTGGCACGGTTTTGAATTGCCTCAAAGGATGAGATGTTCTGTCTGTAGGTAGGGTGCCATGCGGGAATACCATACAACAGGGAAGACCTGACTAATGCAATGTACACTTTTCTACGTACTTCAAACTTGACACCATTTAAATTTCTTGAAATGAAACCAAGGAGCTTAGAACACTTATCTCTGGTAACTTGCACATGATAGTTCCATTTTAAGTCTGGTGTTATGTTCAAGCCTAGAAGCTTTAAATTTTGACATGCCTTAAGAGACTGGCCGCATAAGGTGTAGTGTCCATCAATAGAACGTTTAGTACGAGTTATTCTCAAAAGATGACTCTTCTTTCCATTCAAAGACATTTCATTCTCCTGAGACCATTCAACAATTCTATCTAAATCCATCTGAAGCACCATTACATCATTTACATTGACTATGGGACGATACAAAGTACAATCATCTGCATATTGTGTCAAGCTGGAAGAAACACAATTTGGCAGATCAAGCATAAATATAATGAACAACAATGGCCCAAGTACAGATCCCTGAGGTACACCAGAGGTTATGTCACTAAAGGAAGAGATTGAACCATTAAAAACAACAGCTTGAGTTCGATTCGAAAGAAAGCTAGTTATCCATTTGTGTAATGATCCTTCTACTTTGTAGCCAAGAAGCTTGTCCAGAAGCCTTTTGTGGGGAACTTGATCAAAAGCTTTCATCCAATCCAATGCAATTACATCCACTTGCTTAGCAATACCACTATCTAAGGTATACTGCCAATCATCAAGAACCTTTGTAAGCATAGAAACGCAAGAACGTTTTGGAAGGAACCCATGTTGTTTATCGTGAACTAAGTTGTTATCCTTCAAGTGGTCCAACAATGCTTTCGAAACCAGCCTCTCCATTACCTTACAGATTACTGAGGTAATGGAAATTGGTCGGTAGTTCCTTACATCATGCTTATCTCCTGACTTAAAAACAGGAACAACATTTGCAGTTTTCCACTGATAAGGAACATCACCAGCATGTAAAGAAATATTAAATATAGAGCTGAGAGAAGGAGCAAGAGAGTTTGCACACTTTTGCAAAACCCGTGTTGGGATATTGTCGGGCCCTGTTGCAGAATTGTGCTTTAGTTTATTAAGGCACCTCCTTACATCATTAACACCAATTGCAAACGAAGAAAGCGGCTGGAAGTCGTAGGAATCAAAACATTTATCTAAAGGAGCAGGAGTATTTCTTGGAATAGTAAAATTAGATTTGAAGTTAATGTTAAATTCATCTGCAATAATAGCTGGGTCATTAATAAAATTGCCATCTTTTATAAAGTGAAGTGGAGAAGAAGATTTGTTTTTGCTATGAATATATTGCCATAGATCTTTAGAGTTGTGACTAGATCCAAGCTTCCACATATAGTCCTCATGAGCTTTCCTGACCTTGATGCGAACAGCATTGCGCACCCGTCTGTACGTCTCCCAATTGGCATCAGTTGGTGATTTCTTCCACGCCTTGTGACATAAGTCTCTTTTTCTTAAACCCTTTACTAACTCAGTTGATATCCACGGAGCTCTTTTCTTACCGTTTATCCTCAACTTCGGGATGCACTTGTCAACACAATTCCAAAATACCCGCACCCAATTGTCATAGCATTCTTGAATATTATTGCTAGGGAAGACAGTAGGCAGATCTTGAGAAAGAGTTGACTTAACAAATCCCAGTTAGCATTGCTAAAACTGTAAACCGTTTTTCGCAATTTTTTAGAGTTCTTGCCACAAATATTAAGTGTAGCAAGTACAGCCTCATGGTCACTTACTCCTGGAATTACTTCGGTGGATTCAACAATAGTAACGTCACTGCACAGAAAAAGGTCCAAAATCGATCTGGATGCTCCACAAATTCTCGTTGCTTGTAATACTAGCTGGCTTAGAAATGTGCATTGAAATGCTAGCAAAAAGTCATTAGCAATCTGATTATTTGGTATTGGCGCTACATTTGCGTCCCAAGTAATGTCAAGATTGAAATCTCCAAAAAGCAAGACAGCCTTATACGATGCTTGTATATTTTGCACCTTCAAAAGTGAGTCAAGAAACTTGGCGTTCTGCTCTCGAGTAGAATTTGGAGCTCTGTATCCTGAACCAACTAGAAATTTCTCTTTATTTATGGTTATTTCCAGCCAAATTATTTCACATGCAGTTTCTAGCTCCAGGCATCTTGTAGGATTGAGCTCAGGTTTAACAGCTAGGAGGACACCACCACCACGCCTACCAATTCTATCATTCCTAAAGATGCTATAACCAGGAGGAAATATTTCACCATCAGAAACAGAGGAATCCAACCAAGTCTCACAAACACACACAACATGTGCATCCCCTGCCACCAGCCAGGCGAGTATATCAGGCTTTCGTTTTAAACAGTTCAGGCTACGAGCATTAAATGAGAGAATCTTTATCTTAGAAGAAACTTGACATGTAGGCCTATTGCTTGCAATCGAATCACCCAAATAATCGCTCTTGTCAAATAAAGAATTAGAGAACTGCGGAAGAGAACACTGCCAGCATATCCAATCCTTGTGATCAAAATGTAATCCCTTATTTGGTTAGATTTCATCTTTAAGCAAGTTTTGTGAAAATATTTGCCACAACCAGAGCAATCTAAAAATACCTGATTCCTTCTACCTGGCAATTCACACATGCCACAAACTCTTGGAGGACCAGGATTAACCTGGATATCACCAGCAAGAAGTATTATACACATCAGCATTCTAACAACCTTTGTATATCCCACTCTCTCCTTGGCCACGATTCCTAGACACAGAATTGCTCATTGACATATTTAATCCACCCGCAGCAAAAGATGAAAACTTGTAGTGACGAAGACTAAAGAGCGTAACAACACCATCAATATTCCCATTTTCTACGGTGGTATAATCATGATACACAATATGCACAATATGAAGGCCAGAAATAATCACCAAAACAGACAATAACACAACTCTGACAAGCAGCATTATTCAATTGTTTCTCTAAATGAAATGTAGGGTCAAGTGAAATATCTTTCACCAAAGAACTTGTCAAAAAAACAAAAATGACAGCAAGACAACTTTCTTCTTTTTCAAATGTAGGTAAATAAAATGTTCAGAAAAGTGGAATTTCTTACTTGTGCCAGCCGCCACACTCTTCAAACTTGTGGATTTTTATCAACAACACAAACGAAATCCAACATTGTAAAATTTTACAATTGGTATTACATAAAACTAGTAGAAAAATTCAATTTAAGTGGAGCCCAGGTGTTACCCACCTTCAGAAAACCATCTTACAACAACCAGAAAACCATCTTACAACAACATCCTAGACATCGAGATGGCGTATGATAGTGTGCCAAGAAATGTAGTGTGGGAAAGCTTGAAAAGAAAAGGAGTGGACAAAGGGCTGATAGACAGGGTTAGAACTTAGAAGTATGTACATAGTATGTGAGAGCTATGTAAAAACACAGTTTGGGCTGTCAGGGTGGTTCCAAATAACACAAGGGCTGAGGCAGGAAGTGTGCTGTCACCACTGCTATTAATAATAGTGATGGATGACATCCACAACAAGGTAAAGATGGAGGAAACGGAGGAGGTAGAGGTTATGCTGTTTGCCGATGATTTCGTAGCATAGTCAGAGTATGAGGAGGTACTCCAGAGATACACGGACCTCTGCAAGAGGCACATTGAAGAGGCCGGAATGAAGATAAGCGTGATCAAGAGCAAGGTGGTGACTATGCCAGGAGAAGGAGATGTAAGGAACTACCATGCAGAGATCAAGATTGGAGAAGAAACCCTGGAGGTGGTGGAGAGTTTTGGATACCTAGGAAGTGAAATAATGGCAAGGGGGTAAGGGAAATTCAA
>JAMZAV010016765.1:0-10094 GCA_024449915.1 Sweltsa coloradensis | reverse complement strand
TGTAGAGTCTGCCCAATCTGGAGCAATGAATTAACAATAAATAAATAATAAAAAATAATAAATTTATTAGAGTCTGCCCACTCAGTTTATAATGGTTCAGTGGGGGCCTTTAAATCAAAGTGACCAAGCCAACCCTGCCGGCCCCGACGCAATCGACGAGTGAGCGATAACCAACCAAAGATCGATATTTTTAATAGGAAATATAGCAATCAGTGGTATGGACAGTGCGAACACCCGCGAATAAACGCCAGAATCAACAAGGCCGATTTAGAACAACTTTGAAATTTATTATGTGCTTCGTTGCTAGGACGGCTCCAAAGTCACCGTTTACAAACACCAAAGACAAGAATTGATGGACTTAAGTCCAAATCAGAAGTTAAAAAACTTCTGACTTTAGCGGGAATCGAACCCTGGACCTTCTGCATTGGAAGCAGATACGCTAACAACAAGACCAACGAGCCACACAAATTAATCATTGTCACATATCTTCTTCAACGCTGTGTATGAGTGCTGTAAAGCAAATGTATGTAGACATCTGTTCTTTGGCTGGAAGAAGTATACGGAGAAGAGGGTTGCGTGTTCCTGCTCTGGCATGGCCATGTTCTGCTTTTAGTTTTTCTATGTACATGATAGCCTTATCTGGTGACGTGCAGTTGAATACAGGCCCGGTTGCAATTGGTGGTCATAGCATATGCTCTTCGTGTAATACTGTTGGACGAATCAGACAAATATTCCTCGAGTGTGGAACATGTATCAAACAGTATCACCGTTCGTGTGTTAAGATGAAGCCACTGGATTACAAGAAAATGATAGACGCTAATCGCGTTTGAACTTGTTGGGAGTGTGTACTACCTCAATTTACCAACTCTATCTTTAACGATTCTGGCACTTCTTGTTCAACAAGTGATGATATTCAAGATTTAGATTCACATAGAGCTTAATCAGGTCTGAAGATGCTGCAATTGAATGCGAGAAGCCTAAAGAACGGTAAGAAACTGCCAGATACACTTCTCTTTATCCACTCTCACAATGCAGATATTGTGTGCCGTGTGCGTTTGTGAAACATGGCTCAATTCAAAAATACATGACAATGAACTTTTCCCTGATACCAACTATGTTATATTTCGGTAAGTTAGTTAGTTAGTTGGTTGGGGTTTTAGGGCACAAAACAGTTAAGTTATCAGTGCCCATCAAATTTTTTGATTGCTAAATATATATGAATTTAAAATTGAATTTAAAAGGTTTTCTTTACGTAAGAAATTAAAAACATTATCGCTTGTCGTGGAGTTGTCTGATAAAATTTCTCTGAGGGAAGATTTTAATTTAAAATCTTTTCTATCACTACTTTATTTTTTACAGGTTTCTAAAACGTGTTTAACAGTCAGAGCTTCGCCACACTCATCACAAATGGGAGGATCTTCACCTCTTAGAAGAAATCCGTGAGTGAGGTATGTGTGTCCGATTCTTAAACGAGCCAGAACCACTTCTTCACGGCGAGAGGAGCGACGTGAAGAGATACAGGCTGACGTGCTTTTTTTGATGTGACGCAATTTATTGTTTTCAATCTTGTTCCAGGAATATTGCCATTGCTCTTTAAGCTTTTGTTTACAAAATGCTTTTAAATCTGAAGGAATTATTAGCTGACAGTCTATGCGGTCCTTTTCGCATGCTGATTTTGCACATTTGTCTGCTACTTCGTAACCTTAGATCCCGCAATGACCAGGGACCCAACAAAATACTACAGACTTTTGTTTATAGGAAAGATTTGTAAGTATAATCTGAATATTGTGAATTATGGGATGACTTGGACAAATTTCAGACATTGCTTCCAGGGAACTCAAAGTGTCTGTGCAGATTAGAATCTTTGATTCGTTACTCCTTTGGACATATAGTAGGCTTTGAAGTAATGCAAACAGTTCAGCATCATTCACAGTTACACACTTAACATTGGGTGGAGGTGGAAAGTGAAGTTACCTGCATCAGTAGTATAAGCACAACCAACCGAATCATCCATTCTAGAGCCATCTGTAAAGATGCAGCTATAGTCTTGAAAATGAGAACGTATTTCTTGAAATAATGCTTGAAATTGAGTATTGGATGTAAGAAACTTTTTGTATCGAGACAGTTTGGTGATGCAAGTCGGTTTGCAGAACGTCCATGGTGGAATTGAACCATAAGACGTTATGAAGGCTAAAGGTAATGTTATGTGCAATACCTCCAACAGCTCAAGCGAACGAATGCCTACTGGTCTAATTGATTTCGGACGTAAGAAATAACGATTTTTAATAAAATCTACTTACTTATTTATTATTTATTTTATACTAACAAACTCACGTGAGATTTGTAGGCGCCAGCCAGCAGTCAGTCAGTAGAAAACACGAAACTCCTCTATGCTAAAGTAACCAGTTATAAATTCAAATACCATGGGATGTGAGCAGGGAAAATATTGAAACCAAGGTATCTTGCCAGAGTAGGCTAGGCCTATATTGTCCTACAAGTTTACAGACATATTATTATCAGATTAATAAGTAGGCCCTGGGCCTATGAATTATGACCGGTCTTGCAAAGAACAAAAATTAACAAGAAAACACAAGGAAATGGCAATACAATTAAATACAATCAAATAGTAATTGAGTAGGCCTTAGGCCTTAAATGATTTGTTTAGGCACTAGGCCTTGGTCTGTGTGACCTTGGCTTTTGAAGCCAAATACGCAGTAGGCTAGGCTAGGCTAGGCCTATGCGTGCAAAAGTTCAAAAAACTGTTCTTTGGCTACTGGTAAAATAACAGTCTTGTAACACGGCGAGAATTGTTAATGAATATGTATCGATACGTTACGAATTGTGCGTCGGTCCCTAGGTAGGCTGATGTAGGCCTAGGCTAGGCCTAGTAGGACGGCGAAGTGCGCAGTTCCGAATCCTCGGCGGAATATGCAGAATACGAGCAGAAATCTCGTATTTGGTAGGCCACAGGTAGGGCCTAGATCGTGGAGTCCATCCCCACAGTGAGTAGACCCAGGTAGGCGCTAGAAGTAGGTTAGGCTATGGAAATTAGCCCACGTCTGGACCGCAGCCCATCTCTGCTCTCCTCTGTTCGTCGAATGTTCTCGTCTTTCTTCCGAAGTAGCAGACGACGCTCGTAATGTTCTACAACCTTCTGTCACGGGGCTCCAAGACAACTTCCAAAGACATTGACGTGATTGGTCAATTGGCGTTGATTTAGCGTCTGATTGGTGGATTTCAAATAGTAACTCACTGGACTAGTTCATTAATATAATTTGTAGGGTTTTCCTTGAAAGGTTGCACCATTAAAGTAATATTTACATCAGATGGTGCAAAACTTGTTGTGTTTGTTGTAGCGTCAAATCACAGAGTATTTGATGCACAGCCTTGGGTCGACCAGTTGGCAACATTGCTGAGAAACTAGCAGTGGTAAAGTTGCATGGTTTTTCCACTAGGGTCGCTAGGTCGGTAAGAGTAGTTGGCGCAGTTCCGATTTCAGTCGCTAGGTGTCGCGCGTGTATCGAATTATTGTATTGGAAATATTAATGCGGTAATTTTAAATGGTCGCAATAACACTTTGAATATGTGGCACTGTTGACTGTTATTTAAATTATGACGTAGCACTTAAAAGTTATTTAATTACCAGTTTTATGTTAGAAATGTTCAGATAATAATCACTAATTGTTGATAATTAGTAAATATAGAGTAATTAATCAGTAAATAATAAGGCAGTAGAGTGTGTACAGCTACAACTGCTCCCAAACTCAAAAACTGGAAAATTTATAATTTTACAATGTTTTTTAGTTTTCAAACAAGCGTACTGAGGGTACTGTACATAGATACATAAATTATAAATGTGGTTACATAGCAATTAGGTAATCAGGTTAGGAAGGGTAGGATTTTGAGCAATCTCTGTACTCTGTCCCTCCTGTGTATGTGTACTACCGTACAATGTGTCAACTAATCAGTGTATGTGATTACGTGATGTGTAATAAAATGATCGACGAGTGTAATGAAATTGTCGAGTAACTCTTGTTACTCCAATTCTAAAAAGAATCTAATTCCCCCTTTCTTAAATCTAGGTTACGTTTATTAGGTGAAAAGCTACGTTGACTAATTTTTATTCATTGAATCAAATTTTGTAAGTCCACGTGCGATAATATCAAGCTCCGTGGACTAGTTGGCCTAAACCACCATTGGCTGTGATAAGCAAGACCAAGGCTCCTAAATCCGCACCGACGTGTTTATCAATTGTTTTTTTATATTTTATATATGAACAATGTTCAGTAAAATTGGTGGTTTTAAGAACCACCACTCCACGCTGTTCCATACACAGCCCTCTCTCTCCAAAGCTTGACCTTAAGTGCATCCCGTATAGGGGCCTATTAGAAAGGTCAAGTAAGCTCACAGATCGGTACGCACAAGTAGCTTCTCTTTGATAAAACAAGCAAGGATTAAAAAAAAAACTATATCGCAATACTTGTTTACGACGCAGAAATTAATAAAAAGGTTTATAAAAAAAGTATATAACGCTAAATATTCCAATTACCCTCGCCTGCAACAGTACGTCATTGGATAATGAGACATATTAGCAACAAAGCGTCGTTCAGAAATTACGGTGATATATGTCGCAAAAGTGTGTCAACGGTGTAACTAAACTACTTTGGTGAAACTACTAATAATACGATTAAATAGAATGATCAAACAAGAGTAGGCCTACGCCTTCGCAAAATTAATACAAAAATACAAAATACAAAAATACAAATTAATACAAAAAAACAAATAATTATAAATTAATACAAAAATACAACAATGGTTGAGGATCATAACATTCAAAGGCCTCGTCCAATAAGGCACATCCACAGCTCTTTGAATAATTATGTCTAGCAGCAAGTGTTGTTCAAAAGCAATTTTATTTTAACGGTAACCTTGAACTGTCCGTCGTGTAGGTGAAAGAAGTCAATTATTGACGAGAGCAAATTTTTGGTTAGAACACAAATTTTAACTAACTGCGGTTTCTCGAAAGTTTGTATTCGAGGTTGGAATTTTGCACGTTCGGCTTTCGGTAAGAATTTATATTTAAATTCCGCAAGTCGAAGACGTAATTCCGTTGGTCGTTGTTTTATTAAATTTTTATTAGTCGCTGATTCGGTTATCGAAAGTTCAATTTCGTTGCCAAAGTTCGGTTTCATACATACGTCATTCATACATCCATCCTTATCATCGTCACTTTTAAGATCGCCCGTAGGCCCACAAGTAACGTCACTTCCACAATTCAAAACACCCGTAGGTTGACCGCAGATATTCAAATTATCCGTAGATTCGCTTATTTCATCACTTATAAAATTTAAACAACCCATAGGTTCACCAGTTTCATTATGTGCCTTTGCACCGTCGCTTTTATTACCAAAATTCTCATCAACGTCGTTAAATTGTTCCACTGCATCGTAGAACTCCACACTATATCCCTCCGTTTCACTACCTCTAACTTCACTTTCAAGTTCACATTCATTCATCCTCATGCATTCATTTTTAACTGTCGCGTTCAAGTTAACTTCGAGTATGTCTAACTTACAAAGTGTCGAAGGTTCAATATCGCTGGCTATCGCAGCAGGTTTCGATGAATCGTCAATATTAAATTCCAAAGTTTCGTTATTGTCGTCGAGTATATCCCAGATTCCATTTACCGCAGTGTTGTAAAATAGGTCTCTTGCCCAAGAATTACGAAGTTTCGCAAAATTATTTGCCTTAGAAGAGTTATCGTTGTTGGTTTTAATTTTATTTACCGGGAATTTATCCTCCGATTTAAATAATGAATCGTCGCGTTCAATAATTTCTACTTCCTTAGACTCGGTACAAGTTACTACCATAGTTTTAATAATATTATTATCGGTGGCAAGGTAGTCCACCTCGCTGTCAGTCTGAATGACTGTAGGCCTAGGCCTATCTCCGCTCCCCACTTCCACAACATGTTTATCGATAACTTTATCATTTATTTTAACAACCGAAGAATTCACTAATTCAGTTAATTTCTGAATATCCTGTTTATATTCCAATTTAAATTCCTCAAGCGACTGTAAAATTTGTTTAATCATGCTAAAAGCATCACTCTCCAATTTTGAAACATGTTTAGGTTCATTTATTATGTTATCTGGTTGACGCGTTAAGTTTAAGGTTATGTTCGAGACCGATGGTCCCGCGTCTGCTGCTACACCGGTCTCAACTCGTTTCCCGAGCGATGACCTTGATTGTCATCCCTAGCTTGCCCTACGCGTTCTTGCTGTTCACGATTATAATTAGGCCTGTAAGTGTTGTTATTGTTACTCGGTTGATTAGCACGATTGTCACGAAGATTCTGATTGTCGTTGCTCACGTTTACTCGATGTTGGTTACCGCCGCGGTTACCATCCCTCTCCAGGTCTAGTTTATCTAGGCAAGAAATGAGGCTATCCTCGGTAAACTGTTGTTGCACCATTAGAATACGTACTTCGTAGGGCAAATGCTTAATCATTAGTTCAATCAAAGTTTGTATTGGGATAGGTTCCGGTAAATACTTCACCCGTTTCAAGAAGCGTTTAACGTAAGCTGCCATGCTTTTATTCCTGACGTCCCATTGACCATTGTAAACCTGTCTGATTAGCTGCGCGTGCTGGTTACTGTTCCAGAATTTGCCTAAAAATGCTTTGCGAAACTCATCGTATGATTCAAATCTGTGGTCTTGGTACCAATACCAAGCTTGTTCCTCAAGCGACTGAATCATTATCCCTAGTCTATGTTGATCAGGAATTTTAAAGGATTGAAATCGTTGTTCGATTAAGTTTAAGAACTCAATAGGATGGAGTCCTTTATTGATGCCCGTAAATTTAATACCTTCACGGTGGAGCGTATCGCTTACATGAGCGCTTAGTTGTGAAATCGATTCGTTCACAATAACTGAATTTCCGGCGAATGACGAATTATCTTTCACTTGTTCAATCTTATTGTCTATCACTTTTAGGCTTTCCTTCAAAGTAGAATGTCCCTGCGTGACACTGTCAACCTGTTGTTTAATAGACCGATGGAATTTACTCATGTCAGACATTTTATCATTAATGATTTGAAACTCGTCATTAAATTCGGTAACCATGTTACCCGTAAGGCCTACTTTGTTCAATTCCATGCCGCACTCTCGTTTGATCAACTCGGTTTGATTAGTTTTTATAAACTCAACCTCGCTCCCTAGTTTACTAAACCGCATGTCATTCGTTTGTTTGTTTTGTCCGATATTTGACTTTATTTCATTGATGTCGCGCAAATGAATCTCTACTGTTTGCTTTACGAGTTTTAATTCTGCGATATCCTGTCTTAAAGTGTCAATATCACGTTAAACGTCCTGCCTAGACGTCTCAATATCCTGTTTTATTTCATTTACCGAATGAATTAGTTGTGTCAACATGTTGGTAATGTTTAACTCACTGTGATTACTCTGCAAAGATTGCTCAGGAATAGGTTGTAGGCCTACTGATTGCAGCTGTGGCGGCTGATCAAATGGACCGGGTGATAGGCCTATGCCAGGTTGGGTGCTCATTGCAGGTCGGGCTGGTGTAGATTGTGCGATAGGATATGCTCACACATTGCTATCAATAGTAAAAACATCATTGTTAGTTTCAACATTTTCATCAGCCTCAAAATCCTCTTGTAGGTTTGAGTGGTCAGCTCCCATGGTGAATGAATTAGGCAAAACTGGTTATTATTCAACGTAAAATCTCAAGGTGTGAACAAGTAGGCAGGCCCAACGTTGGCCGACAATTGTAATAAAATCTACTTACTTATTTATTATTTATTTTATACTAACAAACTCACGTGAGATTTGTAGGCGCCATCCAGCAGTCAGTCAGTAGAAAACACGAAACTCCTTTATGCTAAAGTAACCAGTTATAAATTCAAATACCATGGGATGTGAGCAGGGAAAATATTGAAACCAAGGTATCTTGCCAGAGTAGGCTAGGCCTATATTGTCCTACAAGTTTACAGACATATTATTATCAGATTAATAAGTAGGCTCTAGGCCTAAGAATTATGACCGGTCTTGCAAAGAACAAAAATTAACAAGAAAACACAAGGAAATGGCAATACAAAATAGTAATTGAGTAGGCCTTAGGCCTAAAATGATTTGTTTAGGCACTAGGCCTTGGTCTGTGTGACCTTGGCTTTTGAAGCCAAATACGCAGTAGGCTAGGCTAGGCTAGGCCTATGCGTGCAAAAGTTCAAAAACTGTTCTTGGTACTGGTAAATAAACAGTCTTGTAACACGGCGAGAATTGTTAATGAATATGTATCGATACGTTACGAATTGTGCGTCGGTCCCTAGGTAGGCTGATGTAGGCCTAGGCTAGGCCTAGTAGGACGGCGAAGTGCGCAGTTCCGAATCCTCGGCGGAATATGCAGAATACGAGCAGAAATCTCGTATTTGGTAGGCCACAGGTAGGGCCTAGATCGTGGAGTCCATCCCCACAGTGAGTAGACCCAGGTAGGCGCTAGAAGTAGGTTAGGCTATGGAAATTAGCCCACGTCTGGACCGCAGCCCATCTCTGCTCTCCTCTGTTCGTCGAATGTTCTCGTCTTTCTTCCGAAGTAGCAGACGACGCTCGTAATGTTCTACAACCTTCTGTCACGGGGCTCCAAGACAACTTCCAAAGACATTGACGTGATTGGTCAATTGGCGTTGATTTAGCATCTGATTGGTGGATTTCAAATAGTAACTCACTGGACTAGTTCATTAATATAATTTGTAGGGGTTTCCTTGAAAGGTTGCACCATTTAAGTAATATTTACATCAGATGGTGCAAAACTTGTTGTGTTTGTTGTAGCGTCAAATCACAGAGTATTTGATGCACAGCCTTGGGTCGACCAGTTGGCAACATTGCTGAGAAACTAGCAGTGGTAAAGTTGCATGGTTTTTCCACTAGGGTCGCTAGGTCGGTAAGAGTAGTTGGCGCAGTTCCGATTTCAGTCGCTAGGTGTCGCGCGTGTATCGAATTATTGTATTGGAAATATTAATGCGGTAATTTTAAATGGTCGCAATAACACTTTGAATATGTAGCACTGTTGACTGTTATTTAAATTATGACGTAGCACTTAAAAGTTATTTAATTACCAGTTTTATGTTAGAAATGTTCAGATAATAATCACTAATTGTTGATAATTAGTAAATATAGAGTAATTAATCAGTAAATAATAAGGCAGTAGAGTGTGTACAGCTACACCATAAAGCCGGAATTGCACCCTATTCGCATGTCAAGTCTTGAACATGAAGATGCTGAATGCATTTGGGTGAAAATATCAACAAATGATAAGACATTTCAAATTGGTTCTGTTTACCGTTCTCCAAATTCATCTGATGATTGTAATTAAGCATTACTGAACTCACTAAACAGTATAGCAGATGTAAGTCAACATTATACAGATATTATTTTGTGTGGAGACTTTAATCTTGATGTAGCATGGTGTTACATTCCTTGTGCACACAATGCGATAGCTGAGGAATTCGTGTCCTGCTTTTATGACCTACTCCTCTCCCAAATTACTAATGAACCAACCAAAATAAAAGCAACGACTTGTTCAACTCTTGATCTCTTACTGTGCAGCAATACCAAACTTTTAGAGAATATAACTGTTGTGGAAGGTGTTAGTGATCATTATGCAATCACAGCTACAATTAGAGTCAAGTCTCCAAAACAAAAGAAGTTGAAAACGGAGGTATACAATTACCAAGCAGCTGACTGGAATTAACTCTCTGAACTTCTTGCGGATAGGCTACCTATGAATTATGATACGGATGAAATTAATTGTGCATGGAATAACTGGACTGATGTTTTCTGGCAATGTGTTAGTGAATCTATAGCAAAGATTAGGATTAATACTAGAAGGCAATCACCATGAAGAAACAAAGATCTTATCAAATCAATTCGTAAAAAAGATATTCTTTTTAAGAAGTTCAAGAAATATCCTTCAACTGAAAGATGGGATCATTATAAGAAAGTTAGAAATTCTATCAAGAAAGCGACGCGTTTTGCCACCTGAGCAGGAGATCAAAAAGAGGATCGAATTAAGAAA
>JAMZAV010016763.1:0-18880 GCA_024449915.1 Sweltsa coloradensis | reverse complement strand
GGGGTTTAGCTTGTGCAGCATGGTATTAAACAAGAAACAATACGAGTGATTGCATAAGGGAATTTCTAATCATTTGGTTTAAAGGGGCTAGTATGCTTCCCTGTCAACCTGGCGGCAATCTTGAGAACTATTTGGCCACAAATCGCTCCCATTTGATTAACATGTAAACTGTCTTTTTAAGATGGCTTCTAATTGTACCGGAAGTGGCCACCGACTGCTGGTCCTAGTTGAAAGGAGTATCACAAAAATCCAAACACTTTAAAAAGATTTGCGTATAGCCAAAGAGCTCGAAAAAAAGTTCTATATTTATTCTAGATGGCAGGGGCCTTCAAAAAACGCCGGCCAATCGAAAGACAAGTTGTATGAATGATTTGATTGTTGCAATTAGTAAACAAACAGTTGAGCAAGTTCATAATTTTTGTGCTGGCAAGGGTTTGGCTAGGCTTGTCAAACATGTAATGTAAGTATGAATTTTACTAGTCCTATAGCCAAATGGAACTTTAGACCTACACTTTTGCATTATAAAATTTTCCACATCTGGGCCTAGGCCAGGGAGGGTTTCTGATTTGTTTTATGAGAGTATAATGACACCTTTTCTCGTTCCACACAAAGAGAAAAAATTTTAAATGTCCGCTTTTTTGTTTACGTATCGCACTTTCCCGCCAAACCTCTGTTTATACCGTCAACAAGTGTCAAGTAACTATGGTTACTTGTTGTTTGGGTATGCCAAGTTTTTAAAGGGGCTTATTTTAAATCCTTTATTTGGAACCCTTCCAACAAACTTTTTCAACTTTTTTTTTTCAAAAGAGACTATCATTCTAAAATTTCTTAATGTCCATGTAAAATATGAACATTGTAGTCCCACCCGTCTGGTCAGAATCGCGGGCCGACGTATTAAGATGTGAGCAGTAGTAGGCAGTAGTAGGCAGTAGTAGGCAGTAGTAGGCAGTAGCTAACATCCTTAAAGTGATTTTGAGCATGTTTCAAGCCATTTTTTTTACCAAGAAGGAATAATCGTACCCCAATAAAATTTGGCATGTGTTGTCAGGTACCTAAATCCCTCGATTGTGGATAGTTTTCAAGTTCACATCACGTTACATGACGGCTGGGTAACACCTCGAAATCACCCCAACTCTGCTTGGTGTATAAGGTGCTTGAGTGTTTAGCGCACCGCGGCTTGGCTGCGGCGCCCTAACGGGCACCTAGAACCAGCGCACTACCTAGTCGTATGAGTCACTGCGGACGGCGTAAACCTCATTTGATGGAAACATCGAGAACATTTAATTATTCAGCAATTTAGGACAAATAATGCATCTCCTGAGTTAACATTATTACACCAACTGGTTTGCTTCAAAATTGCAGCTAAATATTTAGACTTTCAATTACATTTATAGGGGTACAGGTACCGGTAAATACAAAGGCAGAAATTTTGTAAATCCACCTCAGCTGGGGATTGTGAACCAGGTTCTCCCGCTTCAAACCGTGCGGATGACTTCCTCCACTAGACTACTGCCACTAAGTACTAACGGATGCAATATAAGATCTTAATATAGCCATATTTATTCCTGTACTGTATTTATATTAGCTGAAACAATTAAATCTAGAACAAGGACTCACCAGTGCAGGTTTTACAACTCGAACAGGTAACAGAAGTTTCCACTTTGAAAGATCTGGTTGCGCGAATAACCTCCAACAAGGTCCGGGTCCTCTCGTCTCAGTCTGCTGATAACTCGGTTGGAGTCTTTTTGAGACAGGTGCAGTCGTCGCACAGAGGCGCCATCTTGACTCGTCAGCTGGAGACAGAACACAGGGTGTGTTATACATTTCCCTCCGGTTATTACACAAAGTAATATAGAATTTACTCTTCTCATACAAAGTGAGATGCTAGCAATAGTGGTAGGCTTCTAGACCTGACATAGTTTACCGTAACATCTGTGACCCAACTTCACGCAGAGGTGTGGTGTAAAACATATTGCTCCCAATGCTTTTTAAAAAGAAAAATTACGGGGCTATTAGTATTGAACCCCCAAAATTTTTTTTTTCCACAAAATCTAAGCATAAATAGGCCCTAACTTAGGCTTTACACTAGAATGACACTTCCAAAAAATTATATCTTAAGGCTGCACAGGAGGTAGCTATAATATCGGCGCGATGCAGTGTCCCCCAGCATTCAGATTTGGAACTCGGCCCACAACTGTCATATGGGTCATGTCCATACCAATTCACCAATACTTGTTGGCAGCACCATTTCAGAAAAAATTAAATTTTACCACTTACCTTACAAACATGTCTTAACGGCAGCAACAAACCAATTTTTTTTTTTTAACATAATTTTTTGGTCATGATCTCAAGGACTTACAGGCCCTTAAAGGTCCGCAGCGCGTTGTAAAAAATGGCACTTTAAGAGTAGCGGTAATTGGAATAACTCGGAAAGTACAAGACGTAGGAGGATGGGAAACATACACCAGATTAATCGTCACAAACTGAGCTTTCATTTGACATATATTTTTTAATAACCTGACTACTTTAACACTCTTCGTACGATTAGTAAAAAGTTTTGACGCAAATGTACAATTTTTTTTGCAACTTTCCGCATTAAGTTTTCCTCATAGAGGGTTGTGATCGACATGCCCATTTTTTTTTGCAGTATA
This sequence comes from Sweltsa coloradensis, assembly GCA_024449915.1. Lineage (NCBI taxonomy): Eukaryota > Metazoa > Arthropoda > Insecta > Plecoptera > Chloroperlidae > Sweltsa > Sweltsa coloradensis. The sequence continues at coordinate 16,229 of JAMZAV010016763.1, read as the reverse complement.
TTTGGGTACATAGTTAAATGTGGAAAGATAAAAGTTTGTGTTTTTAACCCTTATGCTGTTGTGCAAGCTTTCAAACATTTTCAAGAATTTGAAAATTTACCGTTTTTGGTTTTGGGCCCCTCGTACTCCAGTGTGGGACCATTTAAAAAATCTGAAAATTTTTGTCATATAGTTATGAACCTGTTAAAGATGGCAAGTTATTTGGAGATGTGTTTTCCTTCGTTTGGACGTTACATCACACTGAAGGTTGCCCCAAAAATTAACCCTGCTCGCTATGTAATTTTTTTTAGCAAGTACATATTGGTGCATTGCTGCCATACATTAATTTCTAATTTGTTGACAATGAAAAAAAATCAGTTAATATTGTAGATTTAATGTTTTTAACTTGCACAGCTAGGTGTTACATGAAAATATATCCTGTCATTGGCTAGTTGAATTATTAGGCAAATTACACTAGCCTACGTGTCCTTTTTTCACTGGAACTGAATGAAGAATCAAATTGTTTGTCAGTCTTCCCTCATTATCCACACAACATTTATTGATGCAGGTGTGTTGCTGAAGTCTAGGTCGTAGGCCTACTTCTTAAGTTCTTGACTGAGTGTCTTCATTAATGTGGTACAATACTCGAATCGGAGAAAGAATCCATAACATGTTTTCATTAGTGACCCAAGACTTATCCTCCTTTCAAACTTCAAGGCTGTGCTGAGAGAAATGTACAAAGTTGTCTCTTCAATTGATGTTGTTGGAACTCAACTCCACGCCACCATTATTCATAAATGCTGTACCACATAATCACACTACTAAGTTGTTGTTTGACTGATTTTCACTATTTGAACTTCTTTGGTAGTATTTGAATCGGATGTTTAAGAAACATTTGACATTCTTGCCAATCAATTCGGAATCGAGCAATGTTTTTTTCTCTAGTATAATACTTAATAAGGTACCCTTATAGCATTTTCAAACTGATCACTCAAACATAATTCTCCTCCATGGATTGTTCTTACATGATAATGTTACCACCGGTGAATATTTGTATTGTCAAAATTCAAACATATCTTCTAGAATTCAAAATTTATTGTCTTTTGTTATCTGTAAGCTGGCTTTAGAAAACTAGATGTTTTAACAGTTTATCCTTGCCATTACATGGTCATTTCCGCCCGTGACATTAAAAAAGTGCCACTGGGCTTCAAGCCAAATTATCTTGATGATTGCCACAGTTAGAGAATATTTATTTTATACTGTACTTTTTTATACTGGCTTTTGCTTGCCCCGATCAACAAAACAAAAGTTTAAATACATTCATAGCTATTTTTTTATGTCTGGTAGAGATGGTGTTTTTTTGAAAAGGTAGTATAACACCGCTGAGTGGCGTGCTTTACTTTGGTCACTTATTGATTGCAATAATTCCAAATGTTCTTAAACATCCAAATCAAATAACTAGAAGAAATTCAAATAATAAGAATCAAGTCAAACACACAACTTGTAAACTGATTATGTGACATGCATTTAGGACTACATAAATTGCTTGATTTGAAGTCCGAAAGACATCAATGAAGGAGACAACTTTGTACACATTCTTTCCCAGCAACAGCCTTCGAAGTTTTGAAAGGAGGATAAGTCCATGCATGGGTCACTAATGAGAAACTGTTTATGGATTCTTTCTCTCCGTTCAAGCTATTGACGGCAACTGTCGAGTGCACAACTTAATGAAGCCTCAGTCAAGAACTCAAGAAGAAGACCTTCATGGCAACACACCTAAATTAATAATTGTTTGGGTTTGATAAAATTGGGGGGGTTTTTTTTTTAAAGAACCCCCCTGACCACAATTTGGATTCTTCAGTCAGTCCAGTGAAAAAAGGAACATAGCTGTGTAATTTGCCTATTTCCAACTAGCCAATTGACAGGATATATTTTCATGTATCCTATGCTTTGCATTAAAACATTAAATCTACAACTATTTAACTGATTTTTTTCATTATCAACAAATTAGCAAATTAATGTATGGCAGCAATGCAACCATTATGTTACTTGCAATACATAGCGGCAAGGGGTAAGATTTTTTGTGGCACTTCCAGTGATGATGTAACTTCCCAGCCGAAGGAAACACATCTCTCAAATTTTAACTGCATCTTTAACAGGTTTCATAACTTTTCATGACAAAAATTTCAGATTTTTAAATGGTCCCCCACTGGAGTTTACGAGGGCCCAAAAACGGTAAATTTCAAATTTTTACATTTTTTAGAAAGCCTTGTAACTGCTAAAGGGTTTAAAAAAAACACAACGTTATCTTGTCACACATTTAATATGGTACCCAACTATACGGTTTTAAAAAACATGGGCATTGTGGATTCACAACCCTTCTATGAAAAACTTATTGCGAAAGTTTGATCGTGTAGATGTTTAAAAGTAGCAAGATTATAAAAAATATATGTAATAATGAAGCTTAGTTTTTGTGACCATTAATTTGGTGTATGTTGTATCCTCCTATGACTTGTACTTTTCCAAGTTATTCCAATTACCCGCGACTCCTTAAAAGTGCATTTTTACAAACGCTCTGCGACCTTTAAAGGTCCTGCCAAGTCCTTTGAGGTCATGACAAAACATTATTAAAGATTGGTTTTGTGGCCTTTAAACATGTAGTAGTAAGTGTGTAAAATTTGAATTTTTTCTGAATGTGCTGTCAACAACTTTTTTAAAATCTGGTGAAATGGTATGAATACCCTAGCTGCATAATTTTTTTTTTACTCTTTTTCCACAATAACAATTTACTAGGACTTGTGTGATGTCGATTTTCGAAATTGTAATATAAGATCGGGGGGTCATTCCGTGTCAAATCAACCAAACCGAGGGCCAAAAAAAACTTCACCGACACAGATTTTCACGATTTTTTTATTTTAGTTAATACCCCAAAAATACCATAAATCCAAAATTTTAGGTCTCTACCTTAAATACTTTTTGAGTTACAGCCGGTCAAATATTGCCCGTAAACTCAAATTTGGGTTTGCGGCGCTTTAGCGATAAATGCAGTAGCTCTGAAAAATATTTGTCCTAGAAAGCTCTTCCATATGTCATTTGAAAGCTGTTGCAAAAATCTATCCATAATAACTACTTTCAACATTGTTTTTGGCAATTCATATGCTATTGTGCTACAGTGTATGTTTGACCTTGAATATTTCCAAAAAGGTATCTTTGAAAAAAAAAGAAAAAAAAATGGCTTGATCTTTGATGTAAGTTCTATGTGTGTGCCAAATTTCAAGATGGGGGTGCAATGGGTTTAGATTCTGTAGCTAAATGAATACTGGAAAATGTTCAAAGTTCAGTTTATCCCAACATTAAATTTTCTTTTAACTTTGCTCAATAGTAGGGGCCTACTGATCAACCCAGTAGACATAAATTTAAAGTACCAACATAGGTTGCATAGATATGTTTATAAAGGTTATGCCTACCCCATTTCAAAAAATTTAGGTTTCCAATTGTGAGCTTAAATGTTGTTGGAGTTCACTCTTGCTAGTAAAATACACTCTCCTGTCATATTTGTCGGGAAATTTTAATTGTTAGTATGTAAACTAGGGCCCCTGTAGGAATTTGTATTAGGGGTATGAGGACAAGAGAAGGCCATGGGGATGAAAAAAAGTTAAGTCACCTATTTTATTGTCGCAGTTGAAAAAAACCACGACGTCACAAAAACCAGTAGTACTTCAAAATTACAAAACTTTCTCTCTAACGTGCGTTGAATGGGAAAAAATATTTTGTGGTACGGGTTGTTTAAAATGGTAAAAAAGCAATGTAATTTCTGAGTGCCAGACATCGTCTAATAACCCGAAAACCGTTTTTTGAGGGATTTTCAGGGTGTCATGGTTCTCTTGGGGAAATAGAAAAAGGAACATTTGAATCTGTGTAGGACAGAGGCAAACCCTTTTGTTTCATCAATGATGGGGCCATACCTTTATCTAAAAAAAAAATAAACTTGAAACTTGAAAATTTAAAAATTTTTTTTCGTTTTTTTTACGCGGTTTGTAGTTTATTTTGTCCCGGGAATCGGGCAAATTATTGTTGTTTTTTTGGTAATCCCCCTTTAAAAATAAGGGTTTAAAAACATTTCGACAGTTTTGCCATGCATTTGTTAAAACAATAAATAAATAAAATAAATAAATAAAATAAATTGATTAGAGTCTCCCCACTCAGTTAATAATGTTTTTCATTGGGGGGGAAAGAAAATGGTACTTTTTAAATTTTTTTTTTTTAATTTTGACTTTGATGTTTTTAAAATTTTTTTTCCAATAAGAACCCAAAAATTAGTAAAAAAAATAAAATTACACGCAACATGAGTTTTTTTAGGCACTTTGAAGGCACGAAAGGACTAAACGGAAGATATTATCGAAAGGTCATTGGAGGGTGGGGCTACGTGTTGAATTTTTCCATTTGAATTCACGTTTTGACGATTTTAGACTTGCCCTGCCGAAATAAACCAAAAAAAAAAAAAAACACCAAAAATAAATTTCGATTTGGGTTTGAAGTTTGTCGGTTTTGGGTTTCGAGCCGTGCTATGCTCTATAAACCTATAATTTTACACCCGACAATTTTCGCACCTAGTCGCTAGGAAGAACGTTTGCCCTTTGGGAAAAACACCGTCTCACCCCTTTTAATAATATTATTTTTAAATAATAGGCAAACAGTATTTAAAAGTGTTCCCCATAGAAATTTTGAAGGGTGTGGGAAAGAGGGGCCTAACAAAATATAATTAACATTCATTCAAAAAAAAAAAGGATTACTTTTATAAAAAAAAACATGTTTGGATATAGGTAAGAAATGAAAAAAAATTACATGATAATATTGATGGAGTAAAGAAAGACAAATAATTACAATTATTAAAATGATCATTTAAAATTAAAAATACAGTCTTTGGAATAACATGCCCAAAAAAAAATTCAATGATTATATTGAAAAAATAAAGAAATTCGAATGTACTTTACTTTTTCATGTGCTCACATATAGAGTGCACTTCAACAAATGCAAAACCTAAATAAAATCAAAAGTACGCGCGCGCACGGTACTCGCAGTCCCAAACACGTGACATGTCATGTCATGATAAACCATAATAAGGGTGAACTAAAAACTCTTTTCGGTGAAAAAAAAAGTGTGAAAAACTAAGAGCAATTTTTGATAATTCTGAAAAAATTCTTTTTCCCGGAATGTATACAATAATCGGTTACATAAATAGTAAGAAGTACAAAACTGGACAGAAGTAAGCTCTAAAAAAACATAATTTACACCCGACAATATTCGCACCTAGTCAGCCATGAAGAATCTTTGTCCTTGGAAACCCCGTCTCACTCTCTTTTTAATAATATTAAAATATTTTTAATAATAGGCAAACAGTTATTTAAAAGTGTCACCATAGCAATTGAAATGGATTGGGAAGAGGGGCCCTAACAAATAATGTTTAAATTTTTTAAAAAAAGGATTACTTTTATGAAAAAAAAATTTGTGATAGGTGAAGAAAGAAAAAAAAATTTACATGATAATTTGAGTGAGTAAAAAAAGACAAATAATTAAAATTTTTATAAAACTTTTTAAAAATTTAAAAATACGTCTTTTGAATAACATGAAAAAAAAAAAAAATTTACAATTCAGATTATATTGAAAAAAAATAAAAAAATTTAAATAGTCACAATATTTTTTCATGGTCAATATTATGAGTGCACTTCAACAAATGCACACCAAAAACTAAAATCAAAAGTACGCGCGCGCACTGTACCGCGGGGCCCACTAACACGGGGACATGCTCTTTCAGATAAACCATAATTGGGGAATGAAAATCTTTGGGTGAAAACTAAAAGTGTGAAAACTAATAGCAATTTCTGTAATTATCTTTTTCCCGTGATGTATACAATAATGGGTTTACAAAATAGTAAGAAGTACAAAAAATGGACAGAAGAAAACAAGATAAAAAATTTACTTTGCTTCTTCCTACAGAAACAGCCAAACCCAAAAAACGATACCACCTCCAAATCCATACAAAACCTGCTCCACTACAGTTGAGTGATGCAAAAATTTAAAAAATTTACCAAACTCAAATTTTGGTGTGACTTAGCCAAACATGAAATGGGACTGACACATTAAATCTTGTGCAAAAAACTAAGGAACACTGTAAAAAATTTTTACACACTTAGAAACGCCCTTAATCTCTCCTCACTTAAAATGATCTACTAGCTCTAGGCAATCTCATTGAATATGGAATTTTACCTGGGGGGGGAATTTTTAAATACCTATCCCCCTCGTGCGATAAAAAAACACATTTAAAGATAAAAATAAAAAAAACATTTTCAATACCCTACTTTATGCTGTACAGTGATAGAAAAAAGCGGACATTCGAAAGCTGTATGCGAAAAATCTCCTAAGTTTGTTATACCAATTTTAACAGTTTTAGAAAAATATCCATCAATCACTAACAAGAGAAAACCATAAACACAATCTTATAATTCCAAAGAGTAAACAAAACTCTATCACAGAAGCAAGGCTTTTTGGGCCCAAAAAATTTGTATAACATTTTCCCACCAGAAAAAAAGAAATAGTCAATATCATTTCAAAAAAAAACAAAAGTGGATTTACTTTTTACGATTAAAAAAGCGGGAGGAAATTTTAAAACTCTCAAAGCTCGACGGTTTTGGGAAAAAAGATGTTTAAAATTAAAAAAAATTTAAAACCCATGGAAAGAACGAATCAGTAAAATATACCCTTTAAAATGCAGGTGTCTCACTTCGTTTTTCCCCCCTGACCTTAAAATATTTTTTGTTTAAGTCCTCTCTTCTCTGAGTGGCCTATGGCGATGAGTTAAAAATTTCTCATTTTCATTTTCACGAAAGTGATAGAAATTTACTAATTTCTATTTTTAGCTGTATCTATTTTTTTAAATTTTATTTACATAAATAGTACAATAGAGGGTTTGTTATTTTTTAGATATTTCTTTTTAAGTTTTTTTAGTGTTTCACTAATTTAATCATTGCAAAATACAATTAAAATTATATCTAATCATATTATGTCAAATTAAATAAATTTAAATAATGGTTATTTTCTACACAATTAAAATTCTTTTACTAGAACTAGAAAGTGAAAAAGTTTTAGTTTTAGCTTAGTAATAATTAAATAATTAAAAGGTACTATTTTAATAGGGTAACCCCGAACAAGTATTTTCCTTTGTGGTTGCCCAACTTTCGCGACAAAAAAAATACCTTTGAAAAAAGTATCATATGTGTCTTTAAAAAATGAATTTAATTGAATTTATGAGTAAGGGATGACCAAAACAAACTTTATTTACGTGGAAATTTTTCAGTTTCAGTTTTTTTTAAAGTAAAAAACACGGACCAAAAATTTTAAACATTTGCGACGGATTAACGTTTCCACGACGTCCGCGGTTGCCGTCGGCTGGTATTTAGAAAGGGGGCGCGGGAAGCCTTTTGGGGGAAAATTTGAAAAAAGATTCACGAAAAAAAATCATTCCTATAACGTATGCCTTAAAAAAATTCGACGTTTGATCAAAAATTTCTTTTGGGTTTGGAAATATCAAGGGGCCTTGTTGTGGTTTTTTGTTTCCCCTCCCGCAGATACGTAGTGTATTCAAAAAGGAAGACACACATTTGGGGTTTGTATAAGACAAATAGTTAATTTTCCCGAAAAAAATTTTAATTCAAAAGCCCAAAATTCAATCGTTTTACTAATTGAGTTCGTTACAACGGAAAATTTTAACAATTTCCTCATATTTATATGTTTTTTTGCAAAGCGTAGAAAAAAATGAAGGTGAATATGTAAGGCCCCCTTTCAAGTTTATTCAATCGTTGCTTGGTGGGAGGGGTTTCTCTGATGGAGCATACCCGGGTCAGACCAAATTGGATTTGTTCTTCAAAAACGGCAGCGGCGTCAAAGAAAATAATTGAATGAGCTTTTAAGAACAGAAGTTTTGGGGAGATGTTTCTATTGTATCCCGAAAAGACGGCGCGCGCTGACCCAAAAAAAAAATCCCGTATATTTTAAACCCAAAATTTTTATAATTTTCAATTTTTGAAATTAATATGAGATCAGCAACTCCTAAATTGCAAATGTTTTAACGAAACTCAGGACCAAAATTACCATAAACTTCCCACATCCTATTTGATCTGAAATGAATTTTGGCGTAGAGATTCGATTAAAAACATTTTGCAAGTTTAGGAGTTTCTGATTCATATATAATTTCAAACTTAGTAAATTTTACCAAAAATTGTTTATAAGACAGGTTTTTTTTGTCGGTCAGCCCTTTCCGATTCGGGTATACAAAAGACAAGGCAGTGAGCTGTAGGAAGGGTTATTGAAAAAAAACGAGAATTTTAATGAGCTTTTTAAGACCTCTTCTGTCAACCTCCCCATTTTATCCTTTTGTCGCCCAGGTATGTTTGGCTGTAGAGGTGGGTCGGTACAGAAGAATTCTCTTCAGTGCTCGAAATCGCAACAGGTTGTGGGAGTAAAATCGAGCGAGAGGATCTATTGGCCCAAAAAATTGTTGAATTTTTTAAAATAGACCTTAAAGGGTTTTGTAGGTTTTTCGTTTGGGGCAAGTATGTGCCGGGTAAGGATATTTTTGAGGCTTTGTTCGAAATAATTTTTTTTTCCGGCCCCCAAAACTCAGATGGAAAGATGTAGAAGTTGTGAATGTTTAAACAAATGTTTTCACTGAATTCTACATTTTTTGGGGAGGGGATCCCGTTAATGAACAAAATAAGTTTGTGATACAGCCACTTTAAGAGCTAAGCGACTTTTTACCCCCATTGTGCCCTCAAAGTTAATCATTTCGCCCCGGGCTAACGCAACGATGGTTCAATGTAGTGTAAGCCCACCTGTACAAAAAAGTATCATCATATGAATCAAACAAAATTATAGCCTAGCAATTCATTTAATCAAAGCATTTAAATATAAAAAATAACATAATAAATTGGCGCATTTAAAAAAGGTTTCCCTTTGCACGCTCCCCTTTTTCCATCCACCACACTTTTGGGGGATATCAATTTCCCAAAAGCCCCGATGGGCCCGGGGTAGAATTGGCCCAGAGATGGGTCTGCCAATGTAAAAGGCATTCAAGAGAAAAAGTCCACCTCGCAAACATCAGCTAGTATAAAGGGTAGTATTTTAACCCCGAAAATAGAGGCGAGCTTGGGGAATCGTCGTCGGGGACCTTTTCCCCCCTTTCCCTTTACGACCCTCCCCGGGGAGGAGACAAGACACAACAACGAGACATAGACGAGACGACCCCAACGTGAGAAACCCCCTTCCTCCCCAAAACCGTGGGCGTTCGACCAGCTGGGCCCCCCTCCTCCCCCCCCCCCCCCCCCCCCCCCCCCCCCCCCCCCCCCCCCCCCCCCCCCCCCCCCCCCCCCCGGTAGAGTAGGGCATTTTGACTAACGGTTTTACGCGCCTTTAAACCAAATAAACCAAACCGAAAAGCCAGATATTTTCTTTTATATTGTATGTAGGCCCCTACTTGGAACTTTTCAAACATCGGTATGACCCCTCTTCTAGTGAGGTTTGACCTTGCCGCCGCTCCCATTTTTAAATGTATGCTACATTTAACATTTTTTAACGTTAATTGCTTTTTTTTTAGTAGGCCCCCATTAACTTATAATTTAAAACCCAAATATTGAATTCAGCACGCAGTACGGGACAACGTCTGACGGAACGGGGAACAGATCTGCCCCCAAGGAAATGGTTTTTCCGACCTAGGTTTAGGGCCGTGGGGTAGGCCCAGTGGGCGGAAATGATCTATTTTGCTCATTATTGATTGTTTTTCACCAAAATATGTAGGGCCCATAAATCTGGGGATTTTGATTTTTATAAAATTGGCGAAGTTAACATGGGATTTTTCCGGGCGAGAATAGGTTTCGAAATAAAACCTAGGGGTAGGGCGAGAATTGACAATACAGCCTTCGATTGTTAGTTATTCAACCAGAAGAAAACACGAAGAACATTTTGGTACACTACCCTAAAAAGCCTCAATTGCCGGGGAAAGTTTTTTATACCCTTTCCCCCAAATAGGCCTATGCGGAGATCAATGGCTGAAACAGTAAAACATAGAACAAACATTTGGCTAAGGAAAAAAGGTGGTCGAGAACGCAAGTGACCCAGTAGGGGAAAATAAATCCCGAAAATGTTTTTAAACAGTTTAAAACCCGTTTTTGCCCCGAAAAAAGGGCTCACGCTCTAAACCCCAACCAAATTTAATTGTTGTCAGGTCCCTACCCCAAACGGACTTTTTCGGTTGGTGGGCTCCAACTTTTTAAAAACCGTTTTTTTCCAATAAAAACAATAACAAACAAATTTAAATGATAATTATTAAAAAATTTACAACAGTTTCATTTTATTTTTTTTTATAGTTTAAAGTGGCTATAAAATAGTGAGGTGTAACGCGGCCAGACCTACCGTGGATATGTTGTAGGGCCCACTCACGAAGTAACCTTAAAAAGAACATAATCAAAAAATCAAAAATTTAATAATAGTTTTTGCTGTTAGCATATGTAACAACAAAAAACTTCCAAAACCTTTAACGTCTCTAGGGCCCATTTTAAACAAAAGTCCTATTATGTTCAAATTCCTTTATATATTTAAAAAAAGCAATAAGCGTTAAAGGGTTTTAGGGGGAGTATTTAAGTGAAAAAGGTGGTACTACTAGGGTAAGTGGGGAAATAGGAAAAACTTTTTGAATTTATCTTTGACTTTTTGTAAAAAGTTTTACAAATCTTTTTTATGATTTATCGTTTTACATATTTTTTGCACTGTTGTAGGTAAGGGAAAAATTGGGGTCATTTTCCCAAAATTGTACTAGGAAAAAATCAATGTAAAAAAGTGGTATTGTTCCCATTTCCCCCTCATTTTGGGGTAAAGGAACAGACAACACTGTAGCTTATTGGTTGAGGTAAAAACAAAATGGGCGTAAAAATAGGAAAAGACATATCTGATGCATGGATTTCAATAAAAAAAAATGAAGTCAAAATGTTAAAAACTGGGGATGCTATGTAAGAAAACTAATTATCAGATTATATATTAAAACGGAGCGGAGCGAAGCGCTCATTTGTGTCAAAACAATATTCTTAGTGTTTGTTGTGACAATAGATTAGTTTAGGTGTTTATATCAACCTGCAAATGAGTAAGTGGAAAAATTGGGAAGGGGGGATGAATTTAACTTTCTAATCAAATTGTATAACGGTGGGAATATGGGGTTATTAGGAACGCACATCAATCTTATGGGAATCTGTGTGACTATATGCAAGGAGGTGATATTTCCCAAGTTGTCAGAAGAACTTGGAGGAAAAATCAGAAAAATGGACTAAATGGCATTTTCACAAACACCCAGGTCAACCACAATGGTCAAATAGGCTAGCTTGTGAAGATCGAGAAAATGTTCCCATTTACCCCATAAATATAAACCCATAGGTTAACTGTGTTGTCTTTTTACCCCACTTGTTCCATAATAACCCGAAACCAGTGTTTCATAAGTACCCCAAATGGAGGTGGTATGGGGTTAAATGGGAACAGGGGCTTAACAGCCATGATGGACTAAGATAAGCAAATGCAAACAAAATGTGTAAAAATCATGTCATAGTTGGGGAACTTTTATATGTCAAAATATTTTTTTAGGGGTCAGGGCCTTACTCTTAAGACTCATTTTTTTTTTTCTAAAGTTTTTTTGACTGAAACTAATCAAGTTTTAAGGTGTAGGTAGTTTTAAAAAATCAGGAAAACTATTTAAAGTTAACATCGGAATGATGGTGATTTGTGATATGTTGTGAGAAAATTAAAAAGTTCACCATGGAATATTTTTGTATTTTTTAAATAGCTCATATGGGTAGATTTTAGGGGCGTTCCTATTTACCCAGTTCCCAGTTACCCACTTACCCTAAGTAGCCTACTAGGAAGCTAATGCTTTTTCAGGCGCGTTGTGGATGGAGCGTAATTTTTTAAACAAAAATCGTAAAATGTGATTTTTATAAGAAATAACTTTTTGATTGCGCTCAAAGGTCACACGAATAGATTAATCCATAAATTAGGTTCTGTGAAAAAAATTCTTTTTTATCACAGTCGAATAAAGGATGTAGGCATAGGTGTCAAAAGTCGGAGAGAAGTTTTTTAAAATTTAAAAAAAATCGTAAAATGCGATTTTTATGAGAAATAATTTTTCAAATTGCGCTAAAAAACGTGGGCAGTCTTAGTTCAGAAATTTCAAAGGTCTTCAGAAAATTTCATCACAATTGGAGTACGGTTTAGCCAGAATCGTGTTAACAGGACAGACAAATAGGCCTGCAAAAGAAAAAAACATTACGGATGTTGTACTCCAATGTACCCACGAGTGAAATGGAATCTTTGCTTCGCTCGCTACGCTCATCAAAGATTAAAGGAGGCGTGGCCTAAGCGTTAAATCACTTCTAAAATGGTGGATCCATAATAACAGTGAATTGTCAAAGTGTCGTAGCTAACAATCTGTAGTTAGGTAGGCCTATTTCAAGTGAGTATTTGGTATTTTCAACGAACACAATGTAGGCCTAAATAAAATTGTTAATAATGAGTCGCTTGTAATTTAGTTCTCATATTGAAGTGGTTTCGAGTGTTTTTAAATGGTGGAAAAGTGTTTTAAAAAGTTGGACGGCAACAACCGTTTTTTTTTTTTTTTTGAAAAAGACCCCCCCCCCCCCCACCCCACCCACCCGAGTTAAGACATTTTTTAACTTCATATCACATCCCGGTGTTGCCCTAACTCTGCTTGCAGTATAAGGTGCCCGAGTGTTCTAGCGCACAGCTGCCTGGCTGCGGTGCACCAAAATTATTTAAGTTTCAGGAGCGTCAAACCGGTTAGTTCATAATGCGCCACTCTAGCTAGGGGGTATGGAAAGAAAACTACCATAAAGAATATAGGCCTAACCATAGGTCCGATGCACAATGCACGTAACGATAACGGAAGAAAGTGAATCACATGTTAACTTTACGACACGATGCACAATAAGCTCCCGGAAACGACAAACGGAACATCACCAATGTTTTTCACTTTCCGTACGTTACCGGAACTAAATCGGAATCAGATGTAGGCCTTACAATCCTAAAAACTATTTTATCAGCTGATTGAGCTTTATACGCGAGTAATATGCTAAATAAATTAAATACAAATATAGCAGAAAAAACAAAATTTTATATTAAACACAATTAGCGACCTTTCTGAATAGTGGCAAAAAACCTTAGCGTCTAGGTCGATTTACGTCTTTACGAATTACTTTGTGTTCATCAATCACCCTATGTTTCTCGTGGACGTCACAAGTAGCTCCGAATAGTCCGCACAAATCGAGACTGATTGAAATCAAAAGTAATAAGAAGAAGAATCGAAAGTGCACATAGATTCAGGTCTTGATCATGGCGGACGTTATTAACGTGTATTTACATACCGTACCATTTCCATATCAAAATTTGATTCTGTACTATTTATTTTAATATATTACCAACATTTAATCACTTACTTGGATAGGGCCTACTCAACGTGATTTGGAAGTGTTTCGATCAACTCCGAGGGCGCCATGTTCTAGAAGGTAGTGCTATTTTAACCGTTAGGCTAGGACAAATTAATAATAACAAACGTCCGTAGCAGTACGAACCCACCTAACACGGCCAATAGCTGCCCCCTCTCCAAATATCACAGTGCAATTGTGGCAGAGTGGTAGCGCGTACCAATTCTATGAGAAAGGTCGGCGGTTCAAATTTTCGTTTGCGTCGTTTTTTTTTAACCATTCTAATTGGTCCATGTTTTTTCTGCCCAAATGATTTCATACATTCGGGCCCCGTCGCAAACACAATCTAGATGATAAAACTGAAAAACGTGCTTAGGCTAGGCCTAGGCCTAGGTAGGCAGCCTAACCAAAGGACTTTTGTAACGTAAAGGTCTTGGAAGGTTTTTTGTTGGAATAAAACAGCAAAAAGGACGACAACCCGAAAAGGAACTTTCGTTTAAAATAGCAACGTTAAAGGTCTTGGAAGATTTTTGTTACCAAAAACAGCAAAAAGGACGACGACATGAGGCAGTTTAGGCTAGGCTACAAAAAGGACTTCGTTTAAAATACGATGTTAAAGGTCTTGATGTTTTTTGTTGTTACTAAAAACAAAAAAAAGGACGACGACAACCGGAAAAAGGACTCTTCGGTTTAAAATCGCAACGTTTAAAGGTCTTGGAAGATTTTTTGTTACCGTAGTACAGCCTACTGTTAAATTGTATAACGTCATTTTTCCGTAGCTACTTTTAAAGAGCCAAGATCAAGTAATGAGACCAAGCAATAAGTAATAAGACCAAGTAATGAGACCAAGAACAGAATTCAGAAACGTCCTTTTTATTTGATTTGTTTCCCGTCAGTTTGCGTGTTCGGGCAATTGTTTGCTCAAAACCTAACCCAAAAATTCCATTTCATGAATTCTAGCCATACAGTACTAGCCCTAGGCCTAGGTACGTTCTTAAAAAAGTAAGCTAGTAGGGTTTTAAACGATATTAACCCTAAACCAATTAAGGGGTTGTCGTAATACACACCACAATTTTTCATAGCTTACCTTGTTAAAAAACCAACCAAATTTCGAAAAGTTTCCAGAGTTTTTAAGCAATGGACGTCACATCACATCATCCAACCCACCGCCAAACAAAATGAAAATGCGGGTCCAGATCCAGGCGGCAGTTGCTGGCGCCTAATTTAAAATCATTACAAATACAAACCACAGTACAAACTAATTTGTTAGCCTATCCAATATGATAAAATTTTGTACAAAACTTTTATTCTTATTATTTACTACAACTTATTTTACTTATTTAGTCTTATTAAATCCATAAAATGACTTATGTAACTATTACAAGTGGACAGATTATTAATTTTGCAGACGACACGAGGTTGTCTTTTGTCCATCAATATTTACACCTTTTGCACTTTTGAAGAAATAAGCGTTCTTTTGTCAGGTGTAATTACCAAATATTTCTTCCAAAGACGTGTTTTCTTTTGTTCCGGGGTAATTACAACTTTAAACTTTTTTGCACCTGGCTCTTGAGGAGGTGTAAAAAAGGTGTATCCTAACGGAAATTCGCATAATTTCAAAAGTAACCATGGTGTAATGTGCAGTTGTTTAATAAATAGAAGATAAAAATGGTAATTAATAAATAACATGGAATAGATTGTAGAAAATGCACAAAGTTGTGTTATTGAGTGAGATATTTATGAAAGTGTTTGATACTGCATTTAATGAATGAATCAAATATAGAAAAGGGTGGGGAATGAAAAGAAAAGAAAAGGAAAAAAAAAAAGAAAGGAGAAGAAAGAAAAGGTTAAATGAAAAAGAAAGAAAAAAAGAAAAAATAGAAAAGAGACCCTCCAACAAAACATTAAAAAAGAAAACGAAGAAAAATGATTTATTAGACGATCCCACTTCAACGAATATGCGGTTGCCAAAAATCAGGAACAGCAAATCGGAAGTATAATCAAAAAACTTTCGCGAAGAAACCTTCTTGTGTTCCAATCTTCATTTTGTGTTCAAATCTGATAAACCAGTTAGTCCAAAAAATCTTGAACACTTATATATCATTATTTCAGATATATAATATTTAAAATTGTTCATTTTAAACTGATCACAGCAATGATAAGGACACCTAACTCAAGTTGCAAGCTCCATCAGTTAGCGGCAACCGGACAATCTTAGGCCAGAAAAAAATAAAATGAAAATAAAAAAAAAAACAAATAACACATTGATTATATCATTCATAATCAAAGCAATAATTGAGAACAAAGAGAAAAGCAAAATCATTAATAAGAACTTATGAAGGTAAATTAACATTACACAAACACACAGACAATACCTACAAATAAATAGTAAAAATTCAATTCTTTGCTCTTGATTCAAAAATCAGGCTTCAATTTTACTTTTAATTGTACAATTCCAAGACTCAGTATCTAGGCTATATAATATCATAAAGAAATTGAATTCCAATAGATACGCTCTGTACATTAAATGACTTTCTAATGCTTCAGAATTTAATCTGGGAACATTATTTTATCACGATCAAACAATTTAAAAAATTGGGTAGAATACCTAAAACGTTTCTTTCAATACTTGGATGTATTTACCAGCCACGGCTACACTCATCCTTTTCCTTAATCGTGAAACAATCAGACTGCAATTAATCTTGGCTCAAGGGAAAT